>JAQIWN010001564.1:0-19853 GCA_034699025.1 Entomobrya cf. arborea Gr-Col-00668
CCATGGAAATGGATGGCTATTGAGTCATTGAAAAGAATGGAGTTTACCACAAAGTCTGATGTTTGGAGTTTTGGAGTTACGCTATGGGAAATATTTACACTGTGTAGGTTTTTTATTTATAATTTTATGTCGGAGCTCATTTGGTAGAAAATAATTGCATCGCAAATGAATTTTTTTGCACAATTTAGGTGACGTGCCGTATCATGGAATTGGTTGGAGCGAAGACTTCAGCCAGAAGTTAGAGAACGGACTTCGACTGTCCAAGCCTCCACTTTCATCGGAAGAAACGTAATTTTTACTTTATATATTTTGCTTTGTCTTAACACTAAATTCATTCAATATGTGATTGAAAGATTGTTACATATACTTACCAGGTACGTTAAAATGTTACAATGTTGGAACATTTCACCTGACAAGCGACCACAATTTTGTACACTGTCAAGCTACTTTTATGACACACTGGAGCAAAATGTTGAGAATTAGATACTACAAGTTAACTTATAACTTTTTTAGAAGAAACGATTTGGTCGATATTATTAGTTGAAGAAAATAACTTATCAAATTTAGTCGGAAATGGCTGAATTTTATTTTAACAGTTTCCTCGTTATAGACATAAAACTATGCGTAATAAAATCAACTATCATAAGCTTAAGAAAATAAGATTGTTGTAACTAATCTAAACATTTATTCACGTTAAATATTCACAATTAATTAGGAGTCTTTCGTAAGAGTTGGCTTCTGGTCTCCACTCGTGTTGGGGTAACATTTTTATAAATTTTGAGGACTCGAATCCATCATTTATCACTTTGATGAAGTAGTTTGGGGAGAATATAATCGCTTCGGCTACCAGATATGAACTAAATTATGGTTTGGTTCGACTGAAGCCTTTAAAGAAAAGAAAGTCAACCCGTTTACTGTGAATGTCGATGCAAATAATGATGAAAACGGAAAGTTGTTAACACAAATTTAGTTTTTATGTAACTTGAAAAATTAATAAAATGAGTTGCAAATTATTGAACTTCAAGCAAGATAAATGAAATTAAGCCTAACTTGGATTTGTCTTTCAGGTCGACTAAAAAATTTCGACTAAAAAATGTCAACTATGTAACAGTCGTATATATAAAAATCGACTAAAAAATTTCGACTAAAAAATGTCAACTATGTAACAGTCGTATATATAAAAATCGACTCAAAAATTGCATAAAATCAACTTATACCTTTTCGTCTTATTTTGATACGACAGACTAGACTAAGGTGACTTGATTAGTTGCCCATATCCAAAGTAGGACACATTTTCATGTGAGTTATAAATTTTTGTTAAAATTCGGAACTGCAAAGAAATTCATTTGTAGGATTAAAACTAAAAATAAGGAACGGTCAAATTTAGTTTTAAAATGTAATGTTTATCTATATTTTCTTTTAAAACTTTAAGTACCCAATTTTCTAAAACAGTTGTTTACAAAGTTGGAAACTGGAAAATTAAGGATTTTAAAACAACCCTAAAAACAATTCTTAAAATTTTCATATTTTCGTGTGCGCTTCCCTAGTTAACCTTCGAGCATTTAAATAAAACTAATCAAGTGACCTGTATAATTTTTAATATCACACAAAGATTCTGACAAAATTGATCGAAGCCTGCTTGCAATTTATTGGGATCAACCTTTTGTTTTATTGATTATATTGTTATTATCAGAAAAAAACAAATTAGAAACTCTTTGGTACGACATACATTGATTCAAGTTTCTGTATTTAAAAAAAAACATATTTCAATCTGAATTTAATAAACTGTACCAACATATATGTAACATTTTAGTATATATGATTTTAGTTCCATAAAAAACCTTATTCTTATAGTGCGCTTAACTTGAAAATGATTTGTACAAAACTTTGTCCAATGTACCAAAGCACTGATTAGTTTGATTAGATACAGCTGAAAATGCTAGTTTTATCGGTTCTATGAGATTTCTTAAAAAAATTTCCGGCGTATTTTCTGAAACTTTTAACTACAAAAAATAAAAATATAATTTAGTACAACATAACATAACTCTAAACTATAAAGATTTCACGATGCAGTTTCTTGCCTTGTTTCAAATCGAACCTGTTTATATAAATTGTAGATTGGATAAAATATCCTGTCTTCCATGAATCTACCGTCAGCTCCATGTATTAGATGAACACCATCAGGATCATCCAGTGCTTCTTTGCAATAAAATCCACTTTCACAAAATGATTCCAAAAAGTGCAAATGACAAGGCATCAGTTTCAACAATCCGGGATTATAGTACAGCAAAATATTGAAAACACGTTGCCCCGATAATTGTGCACCGATCTTGGAATAGTCCAAATAAGCCTGTAGCAATTTTTCTGACATTCTAAAGTTTCGCATTTTTGTTAAGTTCATTACAAGTAAACCAGCGTTGACACCTCTTGGGGGAACGTGTGGTAGCTCTAAAAATTTAGAAAACATCTTTATTATTTATTAGAAAATATAGTCTTTTTAGAAAAGGTTAGTTATTTGTTTCAAGTTAGTTTAAACGTTTCTTACTTCCGAAAATTGACCTATATAATTTGTACGCTTGCATGTTTTCTACAGGAAAGTCGTTACCCATAGCAACCATTTGGTGATCATCCATATTATGTAATAGATTCCAGTGTTTCTTTAAGTTTCCAGTAACTATCATGTCACTATCTAAATGAATAATACTGTCTACATTTGGTAACGCTTCTGGGAAAAAGAATCTAACATAACCGCAACGAAATCTTTCATGATATATCATGTGAAATCTGTATTGTAAAGGTATGACGTCCACAGCAGAATAGACTTGTAAATTGATATCCAGCTTATCATCAAACGACATTTTTTCAAGAATTTCTCGTCTGAAATAAATTTCATCTTGACCTACATGTTCGAGAAATAAGTGGATTTCGATTACAGAAATGTTATACAGTTTAGCTGAAATTATAACTGATTTTAGCATCACAACGGTTTGTTCAATGTATTTGAAGTCGTGTTGCAATCGACAGCAAACTGCACCAACTACAATTTTATCTGAATTATCTGTTCGATTTAATTTGGTTTTCTGTTCCTCGCTTTTTGGACTAAATTTATTATTTGAGCTGGTTAAAATAAAATTTATAACGATGTAAATAACAAACACTTGTAATACTAACAAAAACAAAGCTACCAATCGAACTGATACCATGTTGAAAATTCATGTAAAATAAAATAAAATAACCTCTTTGTAGTTTAAAGGAATATAACATCAATGTGATACTTCAAGACACCTTTTTGCACTCAATATCGATATTGTGCTTGGGTTTAAAAATGAGTTGTTCTTACCTTGCATTTCTTTGTAAAAACTGCTTCTTATATATTTTCAACCAACACAAACTGAAATACTTTAATTATTTACAAAAATTAAACGCTACTTTTGCTAATTAACGAGCCCTGAAGCTAGTTCTAATACATTTGTAAAAAATCTGAAATGTAGACGGTACATATAAATCAAGCCATTTTCGTAAATGTTGACAACTACAAGATTAAAGTATCCGTAACTTATCGTTAGTGCATTTTCATAAATAGTTGAGCATACAATAAGCAATGTGTACTTAGTCATATTTAGTGAAATAAACATTTCGTGTTACATGGATATGGACTTTTTACCTAATTTCGAGTAACGATAATGCTTATTTTTACATTGGTGTATTGCAAATATCATTTAAGGATAGTAAGAGGGGAAAATATATGCATACGTAATACTTCAATATATAAATACTTTCAAAATTTGCCAATTTTTTGATTCGTGCTTACGGTTTACTGCTTTAAACATTTAAACTCGTAAAATCGTATTTTTACAACGCAACGCTGTAATCTATTAAAGACGACCGGTTCATAACCTTTAAATAATTTTTACGCACGTCTGGAATAATTTTTCATTAAACTGAAAGTCTATAAAGTTTTATAGTTAGAAATGTAAAATAAGCATAATATTTAGCTACCAATACCAAGACTTGGCAAGAATATAACGATAAAAATATTTGTTTGTTTGAAACAAGAATCACATTAAAAATAAACCAAAGTTCTCAATGGAAATGAAAACTTCATGGCATGAAAACTTATGGAAAACAACATAACTTTAAAATAATAAAACGTTACACGTTAAAATAAAACACGCCACGAATGCATGAAGGTAAATATGCTTAGATTTAAGCATCAAATTTACTTGTATGATCTGACGCACTTACCTTAACTTTGTATGGATTTTCAGATCGAAAACGAGTTTTATGCTGGGTGAGTTTCGTCAAATGGTACCTGTTTCCTTCTCCATTTCTCAGAGTCTTTTTAGATTGAAACATAATGCTATACCTGTATCCGAACAAGTCTGTCCACTTATCTAGTGACGATAATGAATATCGTCACGTCAAAAGTCTTGATTGTCTTTTATTTTCATGGAAAACACCACAAATACCAACATTACACCTGCTTGTTATATTCTTTTAACCATGAAAGGTATAAAAACCACATTTGTTAACTTACCTATCCTTATACAAATTTAAGATGTAAATCTTATATATGTACGTAGCTTACTTTACTGACCAGTCATATCTGTTTCATATCTTACAATCTTACAAAATATATCTCTGATTCAACATTAATATATTTGCATTGATTTTCCTTGGACCTTGTTTTTTTTTCTATTAACTTGTTTTGTACTATTTTCTTATATATTTCTCATGTACCATGTATTGGTATGCATGTATTCTATGAATATATCAGTAAAAAACCAAAAATCATTATCATTTGACCAGTATGCTATATTAATACGCAGCAAATACCTGTAACAGGTGTACTGTCTTTATTTTGATTTGTTTTAAATTTGAGACAAAAAATTAACGATTTGTTTTGAAATATTAAGTTAAACGTTAATTTTATCTAAATTGACAATTCTTAGAATTACGGAATCAAAAATGGATTTCAGGGTGACAACAGTGCTATCAATTTTTGCACTTGTTTGGAATAATGGACAAGCTCAATTATTATCCACAGATAATAATGAGGTTTCCATGACAACCTTCAAGGTTAGTATTTAAAACACCAAAACAATCCCATTTACTAAATTTAATTGAATGAACGTGTATTTTTCTAATTTAAAATTTAAATTTGACATATTTTTTCTATTTATTAGACAGTAAAAGAGACGACCAAAGGGAGTCTAGTCACCAGTCCCTTCAGTGCCCGTATCATGATGGCCATGCTTCTAGCCGGGGCCCGAGGCAATACCAGAAGCCAACTTCAAAAAACAATGAAATTTCCTGACAACGAAGAAGAACTCTTCGAAACCTATCGCCAATACATTCAGCAAATGAATGTAATAAATCACCCAACTAAACACATTTAAATTAGTAAACCATTTAATTAATCCCTAATATTTAATTTTAGAGTCCCTCCCAAATCAAAACAGAAATCGCCTCAAGGGTATTCCTCAAAGAAGGTTTTATCGTCCAAGAAAATTTCCAAAATATCCTAAAACACCACTTCCAATCCCCCATGGCCCAACTTTCCTTCAAAAATCCGAAAAAGGCTGCCGATGAAATTAACAACTTTGTTGCCCGCAAGACAGCCAATCGAATCCAAAGAATCGTCGATTCCACCGACCTCACCAATCAAACTCGCTTGGTCCTCGTGAATACCCTTTACTTTAAGGGGGGCTGGGAGAACCCTTTCCCCACAAGTAGTACCCGTCGCATGCCCTTCTACTTGGATAACAATGGTCAGTCCATCACAGTAAATATGATGCGTGTGGAGACCTACTTCAAAGCCAAGGAATTTAAGGAATACGACTGCAAAGCTGTGGTGGTACCTTATTTGAAAGGGAAACATGGAGAGGATGGTTTTCAAATGGTTATCTTGATTCCAAACAAGAAGGATGGATTGGAACAGTTGGAAAAGAGCTTAGATGACTTTGAGGATATTAAAAGTTTGTATGATGTGAGGAGTAGAAATATTGAGTTGAGGTTGCCAAGGTTTCAGATTGAGAGTACGTTGGATTTGAAGGAGCCTCTGAGGAAAATGGGGGTCACGGATGTTTTTGATGAGGCGAAGGCGAATTTGGAGGGGATTCCAACAAGTGTGGCGAGGGGGAAGAAGGGGGCAGCAAACAAAAATGCGGGGGTGGTGGATGAGGAGAATAAGTTGTATGTGAGTAAGGTAATTCAGAAGGCTTTCTTGAATGTGGATGAGGCGGGAAGTGAGGCTGGGGCGGCGACACTTTGTAAGTTAAATGGATAGTTATAATTTATAATTATGAGTTGGGGTAGTTGAAGGTTTAATTATTTGGTAATTGTTTTCTTCTTTAGCTGTGGTGTTTGTTCCATTGAGTATTGGACCGGCGGTTGAAGAAGTGATTACGGTGGACCGCCCATTTTTTGGATTTATTCGGGATTCCAAAACTAACACAGTTTTGTTTACTTTCCGGAAAGTGGATTAGAAAAATGATCTAATCCAGAGACACAAATTAAGTAATTACAGTTAGTTAACTGGTAATTTTTAATGATATTAAATTTAATGTGCCATATAATATACACTTAGTTAAATGAATTTATGATTAAATTTGACTGTTTTTTGGTTTTTATTTCACAAGATAAATAAATAAAAGTTTGGTTATTTTAAACTACCATTTAACTATGTAACACATTGGGATTCCATCCTTATTTTTACTAATATAAGTGCATTTACGGGATTTGGAAAGGGGTACGGAAAAGACCTTCGTGGGATGCTTTTGGCTTTGATCCTTAACGTGGGATAAAAGTTGAACGATGGGTGGGGGTGTAGTTGTTGTGGTAGTGGTGGTTGTAGGGGTTGGGGTTGGTGGTGTTGGTAGATTGGAGTTAATTTTCTGGGTTGTTAGTAAATCGTAGAGGGAAAGTATTCGATATTTTTGAGGTTTTCCAAAAGGTCGTTTTAGGGTGACGGTGGGAAATGGGTGGGATCCTGGTTTGTCAATGGAGATTTTAGTGGTGCTAAGGGGCTTGGGACGGGGAGGAATTTTTTTGGGGGGTGGTTTTGTGGTGGGAATAGTTTCTGGGGGAGGTTTTGGAGAAGTTGGGACTTCTTGGCTGTTGTCATCTGGAACTTCCGCGCCGCCTCCTAAAGAACGACCTCCTATGGTCATATATGGAGGTGGACGGGTGGTGTTGGCGCCGTTGTCAGTGTTGTCGTCGGTGAAGTCTGGGATTGGTTTGGTTTGTTCTTTGGATTGGGATTCAGAGTAGACCTCTTCAACGGTGCATTTTAGACGAAGTTTCTTTTTTCTGGTACCTTTTGGATTGGTTATGTTGAGGCTGATGTGGTGTTGGGGTTGCTGGGTTCTGGGGGTGGAAGTGGTACTATTGGATTTTGAACTGCTGACGTTCTTGTTTGGTTGTTGGGGTTTATGATGGAGACCCCTTGGCATCCATTGGGAGCTGGGTGTGGTGCTCGTGGGGGAAGCTGAGGCAGAATGGGAGGGGTTTGGATGTGTCGATTGATTACGATGATGTTGGGTACCATGTTGACCAGTTTGTCCATGGTCAGGTTTGTGACCATCATGTTGACCAGTTGCAGTACTTGAGTCGTTCTTTGGATGTTTTCCAGATTGATTTGCATGCGGAGATGATGCATGGGCCGTGCTTTTATGGTGATGGGGTTGTTGGGTGGTGAGGGTGGAGGTGGGGGTAGTGGATTCTTGGGATTCGTCAGATTCTTCACTGCTGCTAATCTTTTTTAGCTGCTGGATTTCTTGAACAAGACTTCTTTGCGCCCACTTTTCTACTTTGGGTGGTTTGGTGGATGTGGAAAATTTGGCCGGTGGATGAGAGGAATTTTGTGAGGGATGCTTTTGATGGGTTGTTGAACCTTGAGAAGTGCTGGAGGTGTCATTGTTAGTTTGACTATTTATTTGATCGTGGCCTTGAAAACTTGGACTAGATCCAGTTTTCGTATGTGGAGTGGCTTCAGTTGATTGTGAAGCTGCAGCTATGTGATGATCGTTTACCGAAGCTGTAACACCTTCACTTGTTTTAGTCTCTTGCGGAGTACCATGCAATGAAGCTCTATCATTACCCGTCCCATCGCTCCCTGAAGATTCCTCGTCATTTTTATTTGCGTGGGTGTCACCAGTTAGTGTTGTGGTATCACTTTGCCCCGTGTGATGGACATCATTTTGACCACCTCCACTTTTCCCTGAAATTGAATCCTGGGCTACTGGGGCATTATTGGAAGTATGTTGCTCTTGACCTGTTTTGGTTTCCATTGGAGTTCCTTGTCTTGGTTCTAGGTCATTATGTTGAACGCCTTTACCAGGTGCATGATGTTGGCCCTTATGATGACCACCTGCATTTGGTTCTGAGTGTTGGCTTCCATGATCCCTATCTGAATTTTGACCCTCATGGTGACCCCCAGCTCTTTGTCCTGGTTGTTGGCTTCCATGCTGATTACTAGCAATGTGACCCAGCTGATTGCTTCTATGAGGCCCACCTATAACTTGCCCTGGATACTGGCCCTCATGTTGACCAGTTGCACCATGTTCCGGTTTTTGGCTTCCATGGTGACGACCTGTACTTTGTTCTGGATGTTGGTTTCCATGCTGACTATCTCCACCATGTCCCTGTTTTTGGTCTTCATGTTTAACACCTACTCCTGGTCCACCATGTTCGTTCCCATGTTGACTTTGTCCCTGGTGTTGGCTACCGTACTGACCATCTGTATTATGTCCGGGTTGTTGGTCTCCATGTTGTTGAGTTGCCCCATGTCCCGGTTTGTGGCTCCCATGTTGCTCACTTACACTTTGTACTTGTTTGTGAGCCACATCTTGGCCATCTGCACCATGACCTGGTTTTCTGTCCTCATGTTGGGCACCTGTACTTTGTGGTGGTATGTGGCTCCCATCTTGATGTACATTGCTGTGTTCCAGTTTCTGATGTCCATATCGATCAACTTTATTAGGATCTTGATTCCCATGTATACGAGGTGTATCATATCTCATATTGTGACCCCCGTCTTCACCACCTGAACTTTTAGCTGGCTGCTGGTTCCCAGCTTGACTTTCTCCACCTTGTCCGTTGTGATGGCTTTCGTACTGACCATCGGTACTTTGACCTGGATGTTCACTCCCATGCTGCGCCCTTATACCAGGTTTCCCTTTCTGGCCTCCAAGATTAACAACTTCATCTTTATGTTGCCCACTTCCACTTGGCCCGGGATGATGTCCATCTGTACTTTGCCCCGCTTGTTTTTCCCCAGTTTCCGCCACAACATCATCCCCCCGGCCCCAGCTCTCATGAACATGCCTATCACCATCTTGATTAGCTTGTCGTTGTGATTCAGTTTCCTTGAACCTAGCCTCTACCTCTGCAATCAGTTCGTCTGCGGTTTGAAAACTGTCATCTTTTCCTTGCTGAGATTTTTCATTGTGTAAAATTTCATCATTAGCAGGACCATCTCCAATCAAAGCTGTACTAGGATTCAATCGGTGTTCCTTTTTGTCATCACCATCGCCAGTAAGCATATGAGACTCTACAGGTGAATTCTCTCCATGTTTATCTTCATGCTGCTGGACTACATGTTGACCATCTGCACTCTGTCTTGGTGGCTGGTTATTCACATGGTAACCCCCAGGGCTTTGGCTTTCGTGTTGACGATCTACTTTTTGTACTGGTTGTTGATCCCCAGTATGATCCCCTACACCATCACCCCCCCTCCCCCAACTCTCATGCTCAAGCCTATCGTCACCATCACTTGTTTGTCGTGCTGATTCAGCTTCTTTGAACTTTGCTTCCACCTCTGCTATAAGCTCATCTGCACTTTGTAATGGCCCCTGCATCTCATCATGACCACCTGCACTTTGATCTCCTCCACTATGCCCTGGCCGTTGGCTCCCATGAGAATTTCCTTGACTTTGATCCTTATGATGACCCCCTGTATTGTGGATGGCATCTTGAACATTTTTATTTTGTTCCGTTTGTTCTTTCCTAGCATGACCATCCACACCATCATCACCTGGACCCCAACTCTCATGCTCCAACCTATCACCATTGTGATCTGTCTGTCTTGCTGTTTCAGCTTCTTTAAACTTCGCCTCCACCTCTGCAAACAGCTCATCTGCGGTGTGAAATCGATCATCATTTCCTTTTTGAAAATTTTCAAACGATGAAACTCCACCATCACCACCGCCATACTTCTCTCCATATTTATTTTTTTGGGCATCAGTTGATGTAGGGGTACCACTTTGCCCCTTATTGTGGTCTCCATGTTGACCCCCTCCGCTTTGTTCTGGCTGTTTGGCCCCAGGATGATCATCTGCACCTTTTACTGGACGTTGGTCTCCATAGTGTCGACCGCCACCATGCCCAGGTTGGTGGCCTCCTTGTTCACTACCTTCAGCTGGTGATGTGGTTTTACTGTGCCCCGTTTCTTGACCCCCATTTAGATGACCTTCATCACTACCTGGAACTCTGCCCAGACTATTGTCCATTGACTGATGCCCTTCCTGTCGACTTGGCTCCTGTAATGATTCACTTTGCCCCAGACTGTAGCCCCCATGTGGACCACCTTCCTCCTGCCCTTTATGTTGACCCTTATCCTGTCCCCCAGCAATTTGTTGGATCCAATGTGGAACATCCATATCTTCGGGTGGATGTACGCTCCCAGCCCCAGACTGATCATGCTTATTTTGACTCGGCCCCATGGCCCAGCTTAGGAGGTCCATACTTTCGGCAAGATTATGGTGACCATCTACCTCTTCACCCGTCTTTTTGGCTTCATGTTCACCCCCTTTTCCTATATCTTGGGTACCTTGTTGACCACCTCCATCATTTTGGGACCGTTGGGCTTCCTTCTGATCCCCATTACTTTTCCCTGCACTTTGTGCCCATTCTGGAATATCTATACTTTCCGCTGGATGTGGGATTCCATTCGTACCATTTTCAATTTCGTCACCACCTGCACCTTGGTCCGTCTTTTTTAACCACTGAGGAATATCCATACTTTCCACTGCATTATGACTTCCACTTTCTTCAGTATTATTCGCCATGTGGTGACCCCCTTCAGTCAGTTCCGGGTGTTGAATCCACTGTGGAACATCCATACCTTCAGCTGGATTTTGACCTTGAGCCCCAAGTTGTTCATCTAAGCTTTGTCCCAGACTTTGGGCCCAATCTGGAATTTCCATACCTTCTGCTGGATGCTGATGAATATTTTCGCTTAGGTCACCTGCTGCCACTTGGTCTGGATGTTCAAACCAGTCAGGAACATGCATACTTTCAACTGGATTTTCACCTTGACTTCCATGTGGACTATCCAAATCTTCTCCCAGAGTTCGAACCCAGTTTGGAACACCTATTTGTTCGCCGGGATGTTCTGCATCTAGACTTCGCCACTCCCACTGATGTTTGTCGGAGGGTTTGCGTTTCGAACTATTTCCCGAGTGCTGGTGCCCATGTTCACCATCATTACTTTTCTCCTGTTTATTTGACTGTTGTGCTGGCTGCCCATGTGAACTTTGACCTTCGTTTGGAATACCTTGACCGTGACCCCCATGTTTACTCTCTGCACCTTGTCCTAAATGTTGGCCTCCGTGCGGACCACCTCCATTTTGCCCGGAATGTTTGCTACCATGAGGAACGCCTTGACTTTGACCCTCCTGTGGACCACCTGCTTTGTGCTCTACATCTTGACCATTTACATTTGGTTCCCTCCCACTGTGACCACCTCCCTTTGCTACCAACTCTGACTTTGTATCTGGATGTTGAGAAGTCCCATGATCTCCCACACTCTTTCCATGCACAACTTTACTACCAGAACCAAAGCTTCTATCTTCCCATACGCTACTTTGACCTTTTGTGTCGCCATTGGGTAGAGAAGAATCCACGGATGGCGTCTCTCCGTCCTTTTCAGGTTTGGTATTACCAGTTGGTATTCCATTAACACTTTGCCCCGCCTTTTGACCTTCATGCTGACCACTTACACTTTTTCCCGGATGTTGGGCTCCATGTTGATTACCAACACCATCATCCCCTGGGCCCCAACTCTCATGCTCAAGCCTATCTTCGTCTTGATTTGGTTGCCGTGCTGATTCACTTTCTTTAAACCTAGTCTCTACCTCCGCAAATAGATCTTCTGCGGTTTGAAAACCATCTTTTTCTCCACCTTGTCCATGTTGATGACCACCTGCACTTTGCCCCAAGTTTTTATCCCCATTTTGAGCAGTTGCACCTGGGGACCCTTGCTGGCCTCCAGCGTTAACCCCTCCATCTTTACCTCTTTCAAGGGTTTTATGTTGCCCATCTCCGTTTTGCCCAGGATAATTGCCAGTTGCACTTTGCCCCGAATGATTTCCCCCAGTTTGAGTACCTTCATCATCATCCCCTGGGCCCCAACTTTCATGTTCAAGCCTATCACCATCTTGATTTACTTGTCGTTCGGATTCAGTTTGTTTAAACTTAGCTTCCACGTCTGCAAACAGATCCTCTGCATTTTGAAAGCTATCATCATTTCCTTGAGACTTTACTAACGACAGAGTTGCATTATTACCAGGATCACTTCCTAAGCTTCTTCCCACCAACGCACTGCTGGGATTTGATCGTTGTTCCTTTTTGCCATCACCATCGCTAGTGACCTTGGAAGAATCCGTTGGTAACTCCTCTCCATTTTTACTCCCTTGTTTGCTGTCAACCTCTTGGCCTTCATTACGACCTTCCACACCTTGTCTCGGTTTCTGGTCCTTATGGTGACTTCCAGAACTTTGGCTTTCATGTTGACCATCCCTATTTCCCCCCTGACGTTGGTTATCATGTGGACCATCCGCACTTTGGCCTTGACCACCTACTCCATCATCCCCACTGCCCCAACTCTCATGCTCAAGCCTATCACTATTTTTATCTGTCTGTCTTGCTGGTTCAGCTTCTTTAAACTTAGCTTCCACATCAGCAAATAGTTCCTCTGCAGTTTTAAGTCCATCTCCACTTCCTTCACTGAGATTTCCACCGTATAAAGGTCCCTCATTACCAGGATCATCTCCAGAACTCTTTGCAATCAAAGCAGTACTTGTATTTGATTCCCTTATATTTGTATCATCACTATTTGTAGACGGCGAAGAATCCCCATGTGACTTCTTTCCATTTTCATTTGGTCCAGCATCAGTTGATGTTAACTTCTCACCATGCCCAGTTTCTTTATCCCCATGTTGATCACCCACCCTTGGACCCTCATAAGAAGCATTTGATCTTTTAGCCGGATGTTGGCTTCTATGATGACCTCCTTGTCCTCCATGTCCAGGTCGATGGCCTCCATGTTCACTACCTGTACCTTGGCCTGATTTTACGTCACCGTTTTGATCAACACTTTTCCTCAAAGTTGGATCCCGGTCTATTGTATTATCACTTGACTGAACGGTGTCTTCACTTGGCTGTTTTCCATTCTCAGTTGCAATTTGGTCAGGATGTTGAATCCACTCTGGAAGATCCATGCGTTCGTCGGCTGGATTTTGACCCTGGGTCCCAACTTGATCATCTAAGCTTTGTCCCAGATTTTTGGCCCATTCTGGAACATCCACACTTTCCGCTGGATGTTGACCTTGACCCCCACTCTGACCCCCATTCAAGTCTTTTCCCAGAGTTTGGACCCAGTTTGGAACATCTTTTTGTTTGCCTGGATGTTGGTCAGATGGTTTTGCATCAGCCTGATGTTGGCCTTGTAAACTTTCACCGAGGCGCTCAACCCATTTTGGAACGTCATTATTTTCTGCAGTGTTTTGGGATTGGCCCTCAGGGCGACCACCTGCTATTTTTTCTGGATGTTGCATCCATTGTGGAACGTCTATACTATCGCCACTGGAATTTATTGGGACATTGTTATCATTTTGTTCCATTTCCTTTTTATTACTGTCAGTCTCTAACTTTGAACCTGGGTGTTCCTTTGAACTACTTCCGGTCATAGCAGCACTGGCTTCCGGTTGATTTTCAGTATTCTTATCATTACTTAATAAATAATCTTCATTTCCTTGCTTCTCATTTTCCCTTCCGTAATTGTGTACTTCAGGCAAAACTGTTGATGAAATATGTCCCCTTTCCAAATCTTTACTTCCGCCATCATCACCATTGCCCAAGCTATTGTCTGCCACGGGCTGACCTTCCTGTCGACTTGGCTCTGGCAATGATTCAGATTTCTTGGCCTTGATATCCTTATCATCTTGCTGTATTTCTGTTGTATTATTTCCCATTTCCGGATTTCTATGTAGTGAAGCTCCTTTAATTTCAGTTGCTAAACTTCTATCCTCCCACGTACTACTGGGGATAGATTCTTGTTCCCTTTTGTCACTGGGAGCATCCACTGATGTCTTATCTTCCTTTTTAGTAGTCTGCGTATCAGTATCACCAATCGCTGTTGTCTTTGTCGCACTCTGCCCCGGACTTGAATCTCCATCTGGCCTACCCTCAGTTTGTCCTGGATCTTGACCTCCCGCACCTTTCTCAGAATGCCGACCCTTATGCTCTTGCTCACTCCCAATTTGTTCCGGATGTTGAATCAATTTTGGATCATCCATATTTTCAGCCGGATGTTGTTTACCATGCTGGTCATTTATATTTTCACCTGGGCGCTCAGACCATTTTGGAAAGTCTACCTTTTCTGCAGGATGTTCACCACCTGTATTTTGCCCCAATTGTTGGTCCATATTCTGACCACCAGCAATTTTTGCTGGATGTTGAATCAATTGTGGAACATTCATATTTTCTGCTTGATGTTGGCTTCCACGTTCACCATTTATATTTTCTCCTGGGTGCTCCACCCATTTTGGAATGTCTATTCTTTCACCCGGATGTTTGCTATTATGCTGACCCTCTCCATTTGACCATGGATCGTCTGTGCTTTTGCCCTGATATTGGCTCTCATGATTTCCTTTTTGCGAATTTTCGTTGGATGATGTACTTCGCCCCGCTTGTTGGCCCCTAACTGAACTTTGTTGCCCATCTGATCTTTGATCTTCAAGAGGTCCACCTGAACTTTGGAGATTGTGCAAACCACTTTGGCTGTGACCCTCACCTTGGTTAGAATGTTGGCCTCCATATGGCTCACCTTGACTTTTACGTCCATCTTGCCCTTTTGAATTTTGTCCGAAATGCTGCCCCCTTTCTTGACCACCTGTACGATCATCATTCCCTTCTGTTGCTACAATTCCCTTGCGATTTCCTTTTTCCATTGGATTTCCGTTGGATGACATTCGATCGTTATCACCATCAGCCCCCAAGCTTTCTCCCATCAAAGCCGTATTTGTTGTCGACTCTTGTTCCATTGAAGGCTTCACCAGTGAATTCTCTCCAGCTGTCTTTGATTGTTGGCCTCCAGTGTCAGTCGCAGTCGCTGTAGCACTGGAACCAACAGGACCTTCAATATGCCCTCTATCCCCTGCTTCCATTTGACTACCCCGAGACTCTGACCTTGAACTGGGATGTTGGGAGGTCTGAATATGATTTTCTGTGTTTTTATCATTGGTTGGTACATGGCTTCCACCATGCTGTTTTCCATTTTCACTGTCACCAACCCTTGTTAATGATCTTTGTTGCGTTCCCAAATCTTTATTTCCCCCATCATCCCAATCCCTATCACCGTTACCCAGACTATTGTCCACAAGCTGACCATCTGCACCTCGTTGTTGTTGGTCATCATGATGAGCAGCTACTCCATGACTCGGTTTGTGGCTCCCATCTTGACTTTCTCCACCTTGCCCTGATTGTTCCTCAGCACTCGATGCCAATTGTTGGTCACCATGCCGACCCCCTTTACTTTTACCCAGATGTTGGTCTCTTAGCTGATTATCTCCACGATGTTGGCTCTCAAGCCGGCCATGTATGCTTTCACCAGGGCGCTCCACCAATTTTGGAAAATCTGTACTTTCGGCAGCATGATTGCCCGTATGCTGACCATCTGCACTTGGACGTAGATTTTGAATCCATTGTGGAGCCGGGCCGTTTATCCTTTCACCCAAATGCTGGCTCTCAAGTTGATCCCTTCCACCATGACCCCCGTTCGTAACATGTCCACCACCTTTATTTGATACAGGCTGGTAACCAAATTGGCTTTCTCCACCTTCTCCCTCCCCGTCTTGAGCGTTTGTACTTGGTGCCCTTTGTTGGTCACCATGCCGACCCTCTTTACTTTTCCCCAGATAATGGCCTCTTTGTTGATAATCTCCAGGATGTTGGCCTACAGGGTGACCATCTACAATTGCACCTGGATTTTTCCCCCATTTTGGAACGTTCATCTTGTCGCCCAAATGCTGACTTTCAAGCTGATCACTTGAACGATCCCGTTCTTTTGCAGTTGGAATTTTAGTATGCTTTCTATTTTGTCGACTTTCTTGGGATGATATTCCATCGTTCTCACCCTCAGCTCCTAACCTTCTACCGGGTAATCTACTACTGGGCCTCGATTCATGTTCGTTTTTATCATGCCCACCATCTGAAATTTGTTGATCGCCGAGTTGTTTAGATGTTCCATGACTTGGTTTGGGTCTCCTATTTTCAGCACCTTGATTTGATGCAGGTTGGTAACCAAATTGACTTTCTCCGCCTTTCCCTTCTTGAGCATCGGTACTTGGAGCCCGATGTCGGTCACCATGCCGACCCCCTTTACTTTTACCCAGATGTTGGCCTTCTTGTTGATAATCTCCAGGATGTTGACTCTCAGGTTGTCCATGCACTTTATCACCAGGGCGCTCGGCCCACTTTGGAAAATCCCTATTTTCGCCAGGATGTTTGCCCACACGCTGACCATCTACATTTGCACCTGGATTTTCCCCCCATTTTTGAGTATTTATCCTGTCGCCCATATGCTGACCTTCAAGCTGATCACTAGAATGATCACGTCCTCTTCCACTTTGAATTTTAGTATGTTTTTCTTTTTCTCTACTTTCACCATCAGCCCCTAACGTTCTACCTGGCAACCTACTACTAGGTCTCGATCCTTCATCTTTTCCATCATGCCTACCATCTGCATTTTGCTGGTCACCGTATTGATTAGCTGGTCCATGACCCGGTTCCTGGCCCCCATGCTCAGTACCTTCATCTGAAGCAGGCTGGTTACTATATTGATTTTGTCCTTCTTGTCGTGATGGTCCCTCCACTTCTTGAGTGTCAGTACTTAGTGTCCAATGCCGACCACCTTTAATCTTACCCTGATATTGGGCTCCTTGTTGGTAATCTCCAGGGTGATGGCTTCCAATCTGGCCACGTATACTTTCACCAGGGCGCTCCACCCACTTCGGAAAATCTGTACGTTCACCAGGATGCTTGCTCCTTTGCTGACCATCTGCACTTGGGCGTAGATTTTTTACCCATTTTTGAGCGTTTATCCTGTCACCCGGATGTTGTCCTTCAAGTTGATCACCTTCTCTTGCTGCTGATGGAATTTTAATATGTTTTCTATTTTGTCGACTTTCTTGGGATGATATTCCATCGTTCTCACCATCAGCTCCGAACCTTCTACCTGACAATCTACTAATGGGCCTCGATTCATATTCGTTTTTATTAAGCTGACCTTTTAAACTTTGTCGCGGTTGCTGGACATCTTGTTCAGCTGGTGCTCCATAACCTGGTTTGTAGACCCCACGTTCAGCGCCAGGCTGGCTACTATACTGACTTTCTCCACTTTGTTCAAATTGTTCCTCTGCTTGTTCAGCAGCTGTATTTGGAGCCCACTGTTGGTCACCTGGATGTTGGACTATATGCTTATTATCTATTCTAGGCCCTGAATGCTGATCCTTACGTTGTCCATCTCCAATTTCGTCTGTCTCTTGTACCATCTGTGGTAAACCCGTATTTTCACCCGCATGTAGTCTATCAGGTTGACCATGTATGTTTTCTCCTGGTCGCTCCACCCACTTTGGAAAATTCCTTTCCCCAGGGTGTTTACCCGAATATTGACCATCTCCTCTATAATCCGATTGTTGACCACCTGCAAGTTTTTCCGGGTGGTGGCTCCATTGTGGCATGTTTTTGTGATCGCCTGGATGCTGGTTACCGTATTGACCAGCTACGATGTTCCCTGGTTTTTCGGCTCTACCACCTTGTTGGCCACCTGTACCTTTACCCAATTTATTGCTTCCAGATGGACCACCTGCATTTTTTCTCGGATATGGGGCTCCATTCTGATACTGGCTTTCTAAATCTTGCTCTGGATCTTGGCCACTGTTTCTTCCATTTGCAGTTATATTCGGATGTTGATTGCGATAATTAATCCTGTCGCCCGGATGTTGGCTCTCAGGCTGAACGTGTTTATTTCGCCCTGGATTTAGGACCCACTTTGGAATATCAACTTTATCTCCCGGATGTTGGCCTACATTGTGACGACCTAAATTCTTACCCGGATTTTGAGCCCATTGTGGATAATTAATACTAGCATCGCCTCTATGTGGACCAACATATTTATCCTTCCCACTTTGACCTGGACTTCGAACCCAATCCGGAATAGGGGCATCCATTATTCCACCCGGTTCTACGCCCGAGCGACTAGTCCACTGAGGATCATCTGCATACTGACCCTCTGAACTTTCAAGCTGGTCATTCGATTCCTCTCCATTTTCTCCCGCTAGACCTCGTCCACTCATCAAAAATTTATTGGAAGTCGGTGCACTGCCAGCACCACTGCCCAGTTCCCCATTCTCTCCGTAGCCATTCCCATCACCAACGCTTTCAGTGCGCACCTTGTTCTCCAAATGGTTTAGTTTCGACTGTTCATTTTGGCTTTCTTCATCTTCCTTTGGTGTCTTCGGTTTTTGTTGATTAACATTCATAACTATTTTATGGATCTTAACGTGAATATTAATCCCACCTATTGAAGTAGCAGGAGCCATTGGGTACATGATTTCCGATTGTGGGGCTGGGCGTTCTGTTGGTGTAGTTGTCTTCTCTGTAGTCGTTGTTGTGGTGGTCGTTGGCTTCTCCGTTGTCGTCGTTGTAGTTGTCGTGGTAGTAGTAGGTTCCTCTGTGGTTGTTGTTGTGGTAGTTGTGGGCTCCTCTGTAGTTGTCGTCGTAGTGGTCGGCTCCTCAGTTGTTGTAGTTGGGGTGGTCGTTGGCTCTTCAGTTGTCGTCGTTGTGGTAGTCGGTAGTTCAGTTGTGGTGGGCATTTCAGTTGTTGTGGTGGGGGTGGTCGTTGTTGTCGTCGTGGTAGTTGGCTCTTCTGTGGTTGTGGGAATTTCGGTGGTCGTAGGTAGCTCGGTCGTTGTGGTTGGTAACTCAGTTGTCGTTGGAACTTCTGTTGTGGTGGTTGGCAGTTCAGTGGTCGTTGGAAATTCTGTTGTCGTGGTGGGTAGTTCAGTGGTGGTTGGAAGTTCCGTTGTTGTCGTTGGAATTTCTGTAGTCGTTGGCATTTCAGTTGTCGTAGTTGTGGTAGTCGGCTCCTCCGTAGTCGTCGTCGTTGTGAGTGGTTCAATGATCAATGAACGATCCCGCCATCTTTCTACTTTTTCAGTTGAAGTTGCAAGTTCCGTCGTCGTTGGCAGCTCAGTAGTTGTTGGAACTTCCGTTGTCGTCGTAGGTAACTCAGTTGTAGTTGGCATTTCAGTTGTAGTCGTCGTTGTGGTCGTTGGTAATTTAGTTGTCGTGGGAAGCTCCGTCGTTGTAGTCGGCAGTTCAGTGGTAGTTGGCATTTCAGTTGTAGTAGTGGTGGTCGTCGTCGTTGGCTCCTCAGTTGTCGTCGTTGTACTGGTAGTCATCGTGGTCAGCTTTTGAGTAGTCGTTGGCTTCACCGTTGTACTCGTCTTTTGAGCGTTTTTCGCCGCCGCTGCTGCAGCCGCCGCCGCCTTCTTCTTTTTCATGGCAAG
>JAQIWN010001565.1:0-19853 GCA_034699025.1 Entomobrya cf. arborea Gr-Col-00668
AGAATAACATTGGAGTCATACCCCTCCGTTCAAAACATAGAGCATGTCCTATCCTTTTAGGTTAATAGAATCATTTGAATACGCAAAATATACGAAACTAGAAAAACCTTAAGCTGGCTTAGAAATGTTAGTATAAATAATAAATCAAAAAGTGGCTTGACTACAATAAATATAAGTACCGCTGCCAACTGTGAAGCTAAGATGAATACGTAAAGTAAGGTATCCGCTTTATGCACAGTGTATTGGTTAAGAAATCATTTTCGGTAATTCACCGTGCTGTTTAGCAAACCACAAAATTCAGATGAATTGCAACGAAATCCAAACATACAGCCAACTCGACCATAAGCTGTGAAAAAACAAATTCATCAAAGAGAAGTTGTGCAAGACGTGTGTTGCTATTGGAGGTACTAATAAATAATTGTGAAGTGATTTACAAACGATTAAATAAGTCACTAATGAGCAAAAGTGTACGTTTCTTTGATTTTGTCTCTAAAACAATAAAACATCGTAAAAGTGGCAAAAACTTGATTGGAAATGTAGACAAGGTTGTATTGTAACACAAAGTGCAAAGTATGGAAACCAATTGAAGATTTTTTTGAGACGGCATTTTGGTGATTTGCGGGAAGAATATACTAAACGCAAGTGAGCTTTAAAAGTTGTTTAGAGAATAATTTCAAAATAATATTAGGAATAAATATTGTAAATTTGTCAGTTTTAAATACAGTTGTATCTAGTTTAATGTCGAATGAGAAAGTAATTAGTTTAGTTTTGTTATGGTATTTGTAGGACTTTGTTTTCAGCAGTGTTGTTGGAAAATAACAATTAGAAACATGTATGAGCATATTTTGCTCGGGAGTATTATCACACCATGAAACTAAAAGCTAATTATGATTTGGAATGTCAGATAAGTTGTTTTTAGTGAAGTGCCGAAGGGTAAAATTATCAAAATATCAAAACAACTTCAGACGTCAAGATATTATAATGTAATCGATTTGGTAGACTTAAATTTTTATTGAACACAAAAAGGAAATAGAAACGTTCGATGAATAATTTATGGCAGTGTTTCCTAAAAATTTGCAAAATATTTAATATTTTGGATTTGGTGAGTCAAGAGTTAAACCAAAGTGGTCGACCGAGTATAAAACATGTTTAGACAAAGTTTCAGCAAATTTAAATAAGAAGTAACACATAAACATGCATTAATCTCAACTTTTGAGTATCGATAAAAAATAATTTTCTCATGATTGTTATTCAAAATGTTTTCTACAGGACTAGCTTACGTTTTACAGCAAAGTATGCACATACTTTAGAAACACTGATGTAAGTCAGAGCAGTTTACACAAAGATTAAAAATTAACGCTGAATATTTCAACTAGTTCGAAACTCTTCTTCGGTGAGCATAAATTAAACTAAAAATATTACGCCTTGGAAATAGAATTAGACGTTTTACCGCATACAATGTATTAGTATAATAGTGGTATTTACGTATAACTGATTAATTTTTATATTCATAGTTGATTTATTTTTGTGTATAATGTTTCGTAAAATATCTTCAGGTGTATAGAAGAAAAGTTTTTACTTTATCAATTTAATAATATATTTGCGTGTAAGATGAAGATTTTACAAAATTTTCATATGTATACAAGGACTGGGAACATCTGATACATAATTTAGCGCTTGTTTCCAAAAAGCGTAAGGAATCACCAGCCAATCTAATTTAAAACGATCAAGTGTTACATTTTATTCTAAAAACTAAATTTTCCGCAACCATGACAATGACAAAGACAGGAAAACAATCATTTACTTATAATCATAACTAATAAACTTTAGAATTAATTTTTGAGGGCTTAAATTAAACATGTGAATTTTTGAGCTACAATCAAAATTCCACCACAAATCAACTAACCACAGGATCAATGAGGATTCAGAAAGTTGTACAAGCAGGCAATCTAGTTTGAGTAAATATTGAGCTGTTCATTTCTTTTTTATACCTAATGTATGAAAAGTAGTTTAGGAATCGGTTATGAACGAGTATAAGGATTAAGATAAACGACTAGAAAATATTACTGAAGTATTATCAGATACTCAATATACTTGTTTAATTGTTATGCATTTAGAAATCTGTTGCAGTCCAACAACAAAATTAAAGCATTTCTTGCTGTTCGACTAGTACAAAATTTATAAAAACATACGTAATCTGTAGGATATATAAATGCTATCCTAAAATTAAGTTTAAGAAAATAATCGCAACATAAAAATAAATATACGACCTAAACTAATTTATTTAAGCATTAAATAATAATGAC
This sequence comes from Entomobrya cf. arborea Gr-Col-00668, assembly GCA_034699025.1. Taxonomy (NCBI): domain Eukaryota; kingdom Metazoa; phylum Arthropoda; class Collembola; order Entomobryomorpha; family Entomobryidae; genus Entomobrya; species Entomobrya cf. arborea Gr-Col-00668. Next base: position 2,307 of record JAQIWN010001565.1, read on the forward strand.
ATAATTTTTTAAGTCTTTGCGTAATTTGTTTTTATAACTGGTGTAGTGCCATAAAACTAAACGAAGTACTTAAACTATAATTCGTTTTTGTGATACTTATTTTAACACAATAAATATTGAAAACGTGTTGTGTTGTAATGGTGGACAAGTAATTAATACAAAAATATTAAATAATATCGAAGTCTGCGCTAAAGCTTTTACAAAATATAATTTTATTTGTATTGTTTTTATGGGTTGTACCATTAAAAGAATTAATTTAAATGCTAATTGATGTTTGCAAATTGCAACTTGTAGCACTTTATATTAATCTGACACATTTGTATATTTTTAATTAAGTGATAGATAGATTACATTAACCAATTAGTGTAAAAGTTATACAACATTTAAGGCTAAAGATTTTTTCGTTTTTTCATTCACTTCCACGATATACAACCTAGAAGACTTCGTTGCCAAGTCTAAACAATTTTTACAATGAAAACGCACATAACTATTGTATTTTTAAGTAGCTTATTAACTACTACAGTCCAAGAACTCAACATGTCAAAACTAGTTTTAAATATTCAAAACGAAAACAGATCAATTTCAGTAAACGGAGACCAGTGTGGCGGTGGAGCAGTTTTCAATTACGAACCAGCTTCTTGTGTCTGCATTACAGGATTGTAAGTAAACCAAAATGTTTTTCAAATTTCTAATCATCTGTTTACTAGAGACACCTTAAAGTGCAATTTGGTTCATTAAACTAGGTGGGCATTTCACCGTTCAAGTTGTGATCCAGCCCATATATTTATAGGAGCAATGAACGGTCAATGTTTCCATATGGATTTTCTCGTAATATAACTCAATAACTTAATACTAAATTAAGTCTTCAACTGATTTTAACGAACTTCTCTTTTACAGATACAAAAGGCCACTTTACTATCTCCGTATGAAACCTCAACGTATTTATCATCTGCAATTGCCTACGACCGAACAGTTACAACAATCGGCGGAAAATTCGTAACAAGTTCAAACATCCCCTCAACAACCTACTTTGTTCCATCTGGTTTCCCAATTCTTGTAACAACTGGCACCAAATCTTGGCGAATACCTCATAAACAGCTGTGCCTAAAATCTATGAATCTAGACTCAAACATCTTAAATTACTGTATATTCAAGCATAACTCATACGAAGAATACCGTTTGATAGACGAAGACTGTGACGATGAAGATGACATCTTATCTCCTCTTCTATGTCAACCCTACGTTCAAGTTAAAAATAATGACTTATCTTGCTTTGATGTTGAATCAAGCCATCAAAATGATCATAGCCGAGTTAAAAGAGAAAAATCTAACGCCGAAACAAAAAAGCAAATGGGAAAAACATTTCTTAACGCTGTTCAAGGTCTTCGAGGTAACAGAACGATGGGAAATGCAAGCAATACCGAAATTTTAGACGAAGATGAAAACAAACAGATTTTAAATGGTACCGTAGAAAACGCTGAGATGAACTCTGAAATTTGGAACTTAATGACTTATAGAGCGCAAGTTATTTTAGGACTTAGGCAGCCCAGACAAAAGATTCGAAAAAGTGTTGGTCACTCGCCAACTTTAGAATTACTTAGAATTTTGAAGGAAATTCAGATAAGAACTTGTCCGGAACATTACGTTTCTAAGGAACATTATGACGTTGCTGTGGGATCCTTTGAGAGTGTTCAAATGAATCATTTGAGATTTGAGGATAATGAAGAAGTTGATGTGGAAACTAGTTCAAGGATTAAAGAGGCTTTAGTAGAGTGCCATAATCATTTAACGCCTTATCCCTTTTTGGAAAGAGTTGAAGAACATAATGTAGGATGTAATGTTTCAGAAGAAGTGGTAAGTATTCTTGAATATTAAAAGTTTGAGGTTTTACTTAATTGTGTGTTCAATTGTATTTTTTTTGTAATTTGTTTAGCCGCATGGTACATACGAAAGATATGGTAAAATATATGAGCTTAAAGTTGGCCATGATCAAAGTTCAAGACATAATGAGCCTATAGTCGAAACGGTTTGGAAAGTTTTTGTTCACGCTCATTCTGCTTGTTATCCCTTTTTTCGAGCAAATTACAATGATCATCATGTATTTACTACGTTTATGCTGTCACTGTTTACAAATGAAATTAATGACATGTGGTATAATTGAATTGAATATTTATTTAGTATTTAAATTTGTTTATTCAAACTAATTGGAAGTTTCAAAGAATAAATTATATTAAAATGGATTATAATAGGTTTAGTGTTGATCATGTGACGGAGGGAATGTACAATGGCTTCTTGGGGAATGCGATAGAAACAATGGATTCCGTTGCTTACTGCTCGTTATTTTCCCGCTTGGACTCTGGGTATCCTTGGGATTTGCCGAGACCTAAAAAGGATAATGCTAGAAGGAAAAGAGAAGTGAAGCGTGGTGGCCAAGAGTTTGAATGTCTAGAGGATTATGATGCAAGAAACATTTGTCCTGTTTCTGAGGAAAATTTTCCCAAAAGCTTTCTTGAAAATGATATTAAGTTAGAATAAGGTACTAGGACTAAGATATTAGGACTCCAATTTAATTTTCAGAATATTTCAGAGGCTTTTACTCCTGTTAAAATTCATAACAATAACAACACAACTTTAAGATAAAATAACATTTTTTGTATTTTCATTACTGAATTCAAAGCCTTTTTTGTATTTTTGTATATATGAAATCAAATTTATTATTTGTTGCTATGAAAATGTACATGTTCGATTGTCTGATTTGAAATGGACCATATTTTTAGCAAGTAAACCGACAAACGTTTATTCCACCAGTTCAGAATACCCGCAGTCACTACACACCTTCATTCTCTTTAGCATAATTGTAGGTACCTAACCATGAATTATGTATTTAAAATATTTTTCTATCCAGACGTATTTCCCGACGATCACTTTCAGAAAACAAACTATTAAGGTCAACCGTTTTTTTGTCTTGTTTAAAACTAAAAACTTCATTAATATTAATATTTCAGCTGAATTGGTATTTTTTAGTCATTGCAATAGTCTTCATGTCATCTATCCGCTATTTGAAACAAAAATTAAAAGTTTTCATGTACGTTTATTAGTTTATGGATAGGCTAAACTTATCGATAGAACTGACGTGAAGCTGAGTCGGACGAATAGCTGATGGTTAGGATTTCTCAATGGTAATTCAAAACTACGGCAAACTTATTTTATTTCGTGAAATAATATTTCATTTTACTTCAATTTACAAGAAATTTTTACAGATGTGTTTTACAAAGTTTAAAATTCCCTCCTCAAAAACGTTTAGTGTTTTTTAGTACTTCAAAACAAGGCACGATAAACTTCTACAATAATGATAGTAGCAGATTTCTAGTATCCAGCACATAAAAGAGGCCAAGCTAATTTTTGATATCAAATAAAACAAAAGGTATATACTTTTTGAAGTCTCTTTGTTCGGGTTAAACGAACTTGTTTCAAAAAACTTCCTGTATTTGAGTTTAGTGGTGCTACGAATTTTTATTAAGTGCTCGGACACAAACCTATTCCACCAATTTTATATACCCGAAGATATCATACTATTAATCCTTTGATTTACAAATGATGGTATATATCCATACAATTTGTACCCATAGTAACTTTTAATTAAAACCTCATTTCCTAATGATATTTTTTGAACTGCTTTGTATCTTAAAACTTGATCCCATTCCCTAATGTTAGCCTCTTGCTCTACAAATGCAGAGTTGTTACATATTTCCAGTTCCTTCAAAGCCTCTATTTGAGTATTTGTAAAATAATGGATATCACGCCATTCTGCATTCAAATTACTTCCGTTAAAGGTATACTTTTGACGAATACTTTGTGCAGCTTTATACACAGGATTCAACCAAATATTAGATTTATTGTAAATATATTGATATTGCGACGGTACTTGAGATTTAGAATTCAATGTAATGAAGTAATCACTTAGTTTTGAATCTATCACTAGAAAGGTATCATCTAAAGGGATTGAAGAAAGTTCAATTTTGTGATTACTTTGGAAGCCTAATTTAACGCACTTTAAAAGTTCACTCATATTTTTGTTGCACATTGAAGTCACGTACATAAAATTTGGCAAAGAATATACAGAGTAATTTGCATGAAGCAATTGTTCAAAACTTTCAAATGGTTGAAATTTTATAGGTATCATAAGCTGTAACAAGCTGTCATTTTTGTAAGCATTGCTTATAACCAAACCACAAAGAGATTTTATGAGAGCATACAGAATTTCAAAACCTGTGATTATATATTTGTTTTTACACGACTTAAAATCCTTTCCAATTATTTGACCGAAGATTGGAATTAATAAACCTATTACAAGAATTATTGCAATCCAAATTTGAACTTGAAAACTATTTGTGAAGATTTTTAAGGATTCGTTAGAACGAACCAATGTGTCCCCACATGCAATAAACCTTGTTTGTGCAAGTTGGTTTGGTACAAAATATGACAAACTATCTGTTTCAAGGCCGGGCCATCGAGTAATCATTGAACTAGGCAATACATAACCTTCCAAAAGCAAAAAATTGTTGCCCAAAATATTTTTCCAAATATTCCAAGTATTAAAACACAATGATAATTCTCGAATAGTGTAGCTCATGATTTTTGCACTACTTAATTTTAAATCTTGACAGTTAATATATAATCTAGTATTTCTAATGAGCCTTCCTTGAATACCCCAATGTGATATATTTGGTGTTTTTAACAACATGTTTTGAAAACGCTTCTGAAGTTGGTTAATTGAAAAAGATTTAATACTTTCACTGATTTTAAATCCTGTGAACTCATATACGCAAACTAAAAGCATTGAGAACGTCTGAGTATTTTCCAGTTCTTGAAAACTAACTGCAAGAAGAACGATGTTATTGGTAAAGCGGCTCCCACAATATTTTTGATTAGACATCAACCAACTCAATAAAGGTTTTGTTTTAAGCTTTGAAAATACCATAACAATTACATCTTTGGTACTGTATTTGATTCCTCTTTGACTTTTGAAATCTTGTGTCCATAAGTTAAAGGAAGTATAATTTTCAGCTGGGTATAAGTACAAGTGTAATTCTGTATTCCATGGTCGAATACGTGGAATAAGTAGATGTAAGTGTATCTGGGAGCACATCTTATAGTCGTTGTAAAACGATTCTGATACACAGAACTGCGATTGATTAATTCGACCACTTGGTCCGACATTAAAATTCGAATTTAATGAAGCCAAGTTAGGAGTAGACATTAATGTTGTGAAGGAACGGCTGATCATAACCGGGTTTGTGGTTGGTCTTATGTTAATATTTTTAAACAACTTTATATAATCGAAGCAACGACGGCAAGATGGAAGATAATTAGTCATTTCAAAGTTTGTTCTGCTTGAAATGCTTAAGGACTCAAGGAGTAAAATAGGTTCCAGGTGTTCACCCAATATCTTCCATTTACAACATCCAAACATAATAATTAAAAAACACAAAAACATTTTAATTCCACTGATGACGAAAGTTCTAAACATAAATATTTTTTAGATTTCAGTAGTGCGAATCTGAAGAAAAATAATATTTTACTCTAACGAAGTATATTATTTGGTTTAAAATTTGGAGGCATTTTAAATTGTCTCGTTATTTTTTAGCAAATACATACATAAGTGTGTTTCATACTACACTTAATTCTAAAACAAGCTTTTATGTGACAGAAATAGAATTTCAACAAACGAAATCAAATATTATTCAAGTACATAATATTTGTTTCTCATTTTTTGGCTTGGTTAATGACCAATTTTTCTTTTAAAAAAACAATTGGAAACATGCTGGAAAAATCTATTAATAAATACATTGTAGCATTTGACATACACATATCATCCATACTAGAGTATTCTCACTATTTGCTGGGTAATTTAAGGCGAAGTAGTATTTACGCAAATTAATGTTTATCTAACACTCAAATAGATCCGTATGAATGAAATAGTTTTTCCAGTTTGTTGGAAAAAATTGCTGTCACATCTGTCTTTAATTTTTTATGGGACTAGATATTATATAGTATTGTGATTTATTTCCATAATTCTTATGAACTTGCTTATGAATTTGTGAACATAAAACAATATCTACGAAAGTCGTCACAGCAAAAGTAACCATGTTTTCAGTTTTAACTTGTGTCAAGAGCTTAATTTGCATGCTGTCGTTGTAAGTTTTTTATCAGCCATAAAATTTATAGTTCAATAAATACGGTTAACTTAATTTTGTTTATTTTCTGTAACAAATAAATGGTTTTGTGTATAAAGCAGAAAGATGTATTTTACCATTTAGTAATTTGAATATGTCCTGTAGTGTTTGGCAAACATAAGTTAAGCAAAGTGAAGTCTACATTCGAAAAAAAAAATTCAACAAAATACATATAGGTACACCTGTAATTAAGAGCTTTTGATCATCTGCGTTGCTATTGAAATTCGCATTAATAACTAAACAAGCTGCTGAAGATGATGAAAGGTTATTTTATGTCATTTAAGTCTTATGCGTTATCCGACCATTACAAAGTTTGAAACGTTGAAGCAGATCAATACTTCCTGTTTTCACGAAATTGTATAGTTTTATGGAACTACTGAGTCCACGTACACTCAAAAATTCTGATCTTAAAAAGTAGCCAACTTCAAGCACAAAAATTATAGCAGCGATAAAACCAGATTGTAAAATAAAAAGAAACAAGAGAAATATGCTTCTTGACTTTATTTCGTCGATATCGAGAGACGTGAAATTCCTAATCTCTTCGTTCGCTTCAAATGTCAAAGTAGAATATGCACGAATTTTCATCAAGTCTACTGCAACAAATCTATTCCACCACTCAAATATGCCAGACGACATCACATTTTGAAGCCTTTGAAATATGAATACAGGTACATACCCATAAAACGTATACCCAATAAAACTATTTAGTAAAACATCTTTGCCAAATGATAGTTTTCTGATTCCTTTTTGCCTCAAAATTAGTTCCCATTTTCTTAATTTAGCATAATGGCCTACAAATGCGATGTTGTTGCATAATTCTAACTCCTTTAGGGTGGCCATCTCTGAAGAAATCTTTTTTCGTACTACTTGATACACTGGTTTAAGCCAAAGTTTTGAGTGGTTGAAAATATATTCGTGTTTTTGGGGTAACATGTATCCAGAATCAAGTGCATCAAAATCCCTGTACAATTATGATTCAATAAAAAGGTAGTTGCCATCATTTTCAGTATGATAATCAACTTTGTGGTTATTTTTTATGCCTCGGTGCACACAGTTTTCGAAATTGGAAAAGTTATGAATGCAATTGTGCCCTACTACCAACGACTTGGGCTCAAAATCAGACCATATAGAATATTTGGCTTCAATTAATTGATGAAAATTACTAAATGGCTGGAATTCGTTTGACATCATTAACTTAAGCATATTAAAATTCTTGTACACATTACTAATAACTAAAGAGCTTAAAAGTGTGCTTCCAGCAAATATTTTTAACGATTGGCTAGCAACAAGTTTAGGTCCATATGGCGTCGACTGTTCCAATAGCGACTTTATAATTGCATTGAATACCTCAAATTCGACAAATATTTTGCATGTTTCTAAACTACTGCAAGTCCAAAGCAAGTGTACAACTATTGGTATTAGCACTCCCATAAATCCTATGATTCCAATCCAAGTCTGTAGGTCAAAACCTTTTGCAAAGTTTTCATTAAACTCACTTGAATGTCTAAATGTTTGCCCACAAGCTAAGAATCTTGTTTCAGTCAAAGGATGCGGCACGAAATATGATAAGGAATCAGTTTCTAGTCCTTGGAACGATTCAACTAAAACAGTTGTACTGGCGGAAGATTTGTAATTATTCTCGAGTATAAAATTCGTGCCTAAAATACTCTTCCAGATAACCCATGTTTTTAAACAAGTCAACATTTTTTCTAAGGAAAATTTAAAACTTCTGATAAAACCTAACTCTAAATCCTGACAGTTATCAAAAAACACATATTGCCAGCTTGCAAATCTATAGACAGCCCAATGTGAAATATTTTTTGCTTGAATGAGATTATTTTGAAAAGAATGCTGAAGTTTTTGAGATGAGAGTTTGCGAATGTTTCTGCTTATTGTAAAACCTGGGTAATCAATTATACCAATTGGGATTACTAAAATTGTCTGATTAATATTTTGAAGTTCATTGAAGCTTTTTGCATGTATTATTATATTAAAAACTGTTGAAGTTTTCCAGAATTTTCTATTTGAAAAAATCCATTTCTCAAGTGTTGAATATTTTAGTTTTGAAATTATAATAAGAAAAATCTCCCCAATATCGTACTTAATTCCACTTGCGTCCTGATTAGGCCTTTTCCATAAACCTGAGAGGTTATAATTTTTAGGGGGGAACAAATGTATATATTGCCCCATACTCCAAGGTCGAATATTTGAAATAAATCGAATTAGTAAAATTTTTGTCCATGGATACTCCCCATGATCGATATATCTTAAAGAGTACATTACCGTTTGATTTATCCGCTCTTTAGTCTCAATATTTGGTGCTAAATTATCCGAAACATATCTTAAGACTGACCTTGGCCTCAAGTTTGGTAAGACACGGTTGATAAATACTGGGTTTGGTGGGGGAATAAGGTCTACAGTTGTAAATAGTTTTAGGAAAATAAAACAGCGATGACAGGGTAAAATATTGTTGGATAAATCAAATCCCTGATCTGCGAGTTTTCTTCCAATTGGTTGGTGGTGCAAAGCCGAGCACAAATATTTCCCAAAGGTTAAAACTAAAAAAGTTAGATACATTGTAGGTCAATATACACCAGTGAACCCTGTACGGAAGTTCAGTTTAGTTATCGGTCCTAGATCTAAAATGAAACAGTTTAAAAGCATGTTAGGCTAAAAGTGTTTTTTATAATAGTAACTAAACTAAAATTGATTTATCTTTAGGCCAAAATTTTAAATTTTTTGAATGATATTCTTCTGAATACTTGCAAATTAAACAAACTCGAGAAGAACAGCAAATTATGTTTTTACTAAATGTGAACATCTTATTGTATTGCTAAGCTTTAACTCAATAAAAAAATACGTGAGTGGTGCTTTTAAATTGAGTTACCTACAATTCTATTTAAACTTTCACATTTTCCTTGTTTCAAACACATTGACTATTTTTAACTGCATGAAAACAAAACTCAATATGAATGTTATTTGAATAAATTTTCAAATTTCGTTTCATATTTTTCAATTGTTTTGAGTGACTCAAGTATTCATGTAAATATTTACATATGATGACCTGAAGTTGAGTTGTTTTAGCACTCAAAGATTTCCATATGTTATTTTCTATTGATAGAAACAAACTCATTGTTTATTCCAATAGTTTTTAAAATCGAAATCTTGGTTGTTTTGAATGGGACAAATATGCTGATCCAACGCCAACGAGCCTAAATCTGGCAAATTGTCTGGAATCTCATTCAAAGATTTTATTTTAAACAACTGATATTGTAAACTATACAAAAAAAGAAAAGATTGATGTATTAAAATGAAAATTTATTGAAATTAGTTTCTGATAATGTTCTTGAAATATTTTATGTATGACATAGAAACTTCAAAAAAATTAGAAACAATGATCAAATTGTTATATTTATAACCATTAAACTATGCAACCCGTTCTTCAACAATTTGACGTCGAGTGATTTTCATTGTTGACAATTTCATTAAAAAAATACTTAGATTTGAAATAACAGTTAGGAAAAATAAAAGAGCTTTGTTGAATTTGCTACTTGGCGTAGAACGACGCTTTGAAAACGGTTAAAAAAATTTAATTCAAACTAAAAAAAGCTTAGCATAGCTTTAACATAAAACCAACAAGTAGAATCTAATTAAGTTCTCTTTTTTAAATTATTCAATCACCGTAACAAGGACCCAAAAATTCATCAAAAAAACAACGTTTGCATAACAAAGTGTTTTCATGTAGTGCTTTAACAACACTTAAACATCTTAAGTAGATCAAACTCAAAGAAAAATTTAACCTTGTTCAAGCAATAAAAAATTATAATAGGCAACTTTAATTTACTTGTTTTAAACTTTAAAAAATAGAAAAATCGTAAATAGTTTTTACAGTGTATCCTCGTCCAAATAATTAAAAAAGATGTAAAAGATTTACCATAAATGACCCTATTTAATTGTATCATTTCGTCCATAAAACGTATTAGTCGAACAAAACACACTTTGGAAAGAAGCTACCATGTTTTATTAAAAAATACTGTAGTAAAGCTATACGAAATAATTTCTATAGTTCTAATAAAGCAATACCTAAAATATTTTTAATGTTCATGATTATTGTTTTATCTTAAATACTTTACTTTGCATTAAATGGGTAACTTTTCTTTTAAAAATTAATATTACCTTGTGGAAACAAATTTCAGACATAAAACATCCAAAAGCTACAATATCAATATAGGTTATCAAATTAACCAAAAAGAATATGCTTCCAGAATTTTGTATTTCGACGTCAGATGATTTTGTACTGACGAACCCTTTGTTTTTATCGTATCCTTGTTTTGAAAACGATCGAATAGTTACCAAATCCACTGCCACCAACCTATTCCACCATTCAATTATCCCAGACGATATCAAACTTCCAAGCCTTCGAAATATAAATTTGGGTATATAGCCATAAAACGAATATCCAAAGTAACTATTTATTAATATCTCATTCCCAAATGATAGTTTTTTAACTCCTTTGTGTCTCAAGATAAGTTCCCATTTCCTAAGATTTTCCTCCTGGTCTATAAACGCAGTATTGTTGCATAACTCAAGTTCCTCTAATGCTCCAGTTTCTGTCTCAGCGTCAGTTAAATAAGTTGTGTCAGGACTAATCATACTTGATTTGTTTTCTAAATTAATATGCGTTTGTCGGAATTTATGTGCTTCTAGATAAACGGGCTTCAGCCATATTTTAGAGTTTTTAGAAATGTATTGATACCGCTGAGTTAATTGGTACTCAGGAGGATATACATTCCAATCATGTTTTAACTTTGAGTAAATAAAAATACTTCCCCCAATTGCACGACTTATTTCGTGGTTGTCAATAAAGTTCGTTGAAGGTCACTCAACTTTCTATTGCATTGCCATTTTAAATTCATGGAGCGTGGCAAAGAGAAAACAGAATAGTTTGCATTAAGTAATTGATTAAAAGTTTTAAAAGATTTAAATTCTTTAGGTATCATTAGCTCTAATGTATTGTAATTTTTATAAATATTACTAAGAATTACAGAACAAAGAATTGCAAATCCAGCTAAAATTCTTAATGATTCATTAACCAAAACATGTCGATCAAATGGCGTAGATTGCTCAAGAAGAGATTTCGTAACGGCAAAAAGTACTCTTAAAACAGTTATTACTGATTTATTTCGGTGAGGCAAATCAGAAAGTTTCTGTAATACAGCAGCAATTATTGGTATAGTTATTCCCATAACAATAATCAATCCAATCCAAATAAGTGTTTCAAAGCCTTTCGTTAAACTATCAAAATAACCAATTGATTGAACGAATGTGTCTCCACAAGCTATAAATCTAGTTTGTGTTAATGGATCGGAAACAAAGTATGAAAAGCTGTTTGTTTCGATCCCCGGCAAAAGTTCAATTCTTGTACTTGGGTAACCAAACCCATTTAAAAGAATAAAATTGTTGCCTAATATGATTTTCCAAATGTTCCATAATTTGAGACATTTTAAAAAGTGTTTTAAACCGTGGCGAAACATTTCGTGCCTTGAGTCTAAATACCTACATTTTTCCAAGTAATCAAAGTGCTTTATAACGCCCCATCTTGATATATTTGTAGTTTTAATGAGCTCATTTTGTAGATAAGTCTAAAGATGTGGAACAGAAAATGATTGGATATCTTCATCGACCCTAATTCCTTTAAAGTCATACAGAAGTATAGGTAGAATCAAAAAGCTATTATTTTTTTCTCGAATTTCGTTGAAGCTAATTGCTAGAAGGACAATGTTGTAAAGATTTAATTCACACCATTTCAATCGATTAAACTGAACCCAACTCCGTATTTGTGTTAACTGGAGCTTTGAAACAACAATTGCAAATACATCTGATGCGGCATATTTGATTCCGCCTTTCGAATTTTGCATCCACAAGGTATGAAGTTCAGCATAACTTTCAGGTGGTAGCAGATATACATGCTGCTCAATAGTCCAAGGCCGAATTTGCGTAACAAACTTTTCCAAATCCAACTGGGTGCAAATTTCTTCACCATTATTTAAAAATTTGGAGGAACATAATATCGTTCTATTAATTGGTCCACTTGATTGTACAATTAAACCTAATTGTATTGGAACATATTTTATAGTCTGTGATAACACTGGATAGATGCGGCTTATAATTAAAGGATATACAGCTGGTTTTATGTCCACATTGTTAAATAACCGAACGTAAATTAAGCAATGATTGCAGGATGGAATGCTTGAGGACAAATCAAAATCGGAAACGATAGATGGAACAGAGTAGTCCACTATTAACGAGCTACTTTCGTGTATTGGCCTAAGTTTAGCCAATGCATAGCAGAAGAAACCCATAAGCAAAATAACGTTAAGATCGCCGCACATTTTAACTAAGCGTTTGCAAGCAAATGGCTAAAACGATTAGTTAGGCTGCTTTAAAATAAAATTGGTTTCAAGTACTCAGATGGGGTATTTTTTCTAGTAATACCATTTATATTATAAACTACAGACCACCTTGTGTTTTTGGGGAAATATTACGACTGAATCTTTGCTGCAAATGCTGAAAAGGAGTAATAACACTTAAACAGACTTTTAGCGGTTGAAATTTACTATACAAGCCTATCGAAGCTTTTTTAGTACAATTTATTATTGAGTAATTTTTAAACAGAAATTATAAGGTATTTAACAAATGTTTTAAGCATAAAATTAAAGTAACTTGACAAGGTCTGCCTTGAATTGCAAACATTTTTTATGAACCTAAATTTATAGTTGTGTAAATATAAAATGTAGTTTGAAGTTGTAAGTAGAAGCATAAGCATGATATAAGATTGTAAAACAAATACAAATATGTGGCAATACAATACAAGAAGAAGAATGTACAAGCCTTATGATTTTTTTTAAATAGTACATTTTTAAAACTAGAAGTGTTTTTATTGTTAGTTGTTGATACTAACTGAACAAACTAAAAAAAGTATTTGCTCGTTCAACGTTATTTTAACAATTGCTTTATATTGAAGCCGAGAGAATACTTAAGAGCACTCACTTTTCAAAACTATGACTAAGTCGTCTAATCTCAACCTTATTTATTCCAAAAAATGTATGCCTTTTAGTTTAATTTTTGTTGATTTTTTTATTTTAAATAAAATTTTGGTAAGTTTTTCGATGTGACTTGCTTGGAAAGATTTCGATCTAATAACTCAGCTTCTTTATTTAGACGCGTGTTATTTGTAAAATATTCTTATTTGTTTTAACTTCTTATTACTTCATCATGATAAATTGTCTATTTGGACAGAGCTAGATTAATAACTTCAGGTTTGGGCTTCAAACCTAAGTATGCTTATCAATTAAGATTTTGAATATAATTTACTACTTATTTTGACTGCATACTTCTATCACCATTCAACTTATTTAAACTTGATAGCCTAAATAAACTGCTTCAAGTGTTTTTAAACGTTGACTTACCCCAATTTGTAATAAAAAATTTAACAAAATTATGATTTCGTTGAATTTCACTAATATTTTAAATCAAAAATTTTTGTTCTACCAATACGTTATATATGCATGTACATTTAAATGAAGAACAAAGTGATAGTATTATTCAACACATTCCACAATACATTAATAACCGTTGTCCTATGAACGCAATAAAAACTACCAATCTTTATCCCAAACCCAGGCACACTCCGCATAATTTTCCTAACATAAACACTCCCATTTTCACAAGTTCTCCAGTTTTTAACTAACTTACCCGATTTTTCGTGCATTTGACCAAATTTGTAAAACAAAGTTGACAAATACAGTAGCGCAATAAGTGCCACCATTCCCATGATAACTCTCCTTGGACCAACTAATTTAACCATGCCATACACAGCCAAGGTTGCGGCATTACAAACAACAGCTTTGTGAGCCGGGCATAACCAAAACTGGAAACTAATTTCCCAAAACCGATGAAGAACCTGTAAACTTCGTATGCATTTTACCATAGATTTTGGCTCCCTGATTTTATCAAATGTTCGGGCGAACTTGACACGAATATCTAGTTGTTTTAGAAGAAAAAGTGTACAGCTGGTGTAGGTGAACCAATGAAAGCAATAGAGCCACATGATACTCCATAAGTAAAACCAAATTTGGAGATGAACTAGATAAAAGGGTAAACGAATTAGGAATGAGAATTCCTTCGGATTATTGCCAAGTAAACTAGTAAGGAAATGAGGTTGATAGGGTTTCAAAAGTATTAAAATCATATTTTGGATGGTTATTGCGATTCCAATAAATATAAACACAGAAAAGAATTGTCCACAGCGGGCTCCTTTTTGGTTTGGTAGTAAATATTTCTCTGGAATTTTAAAAGTTAAATTAATTTTACTAACGTTTTTTTACGAAAATTTAAATAAAACATTTTATTTACCTCTCATTATTTTAAAGAAATTCAGATATTCTGTGATCCATCTAGGCAATTCTCGAACTTTTATTAGAGCTGTGTATTGAAGTACTACTGTTAAACTGTAGCAAGTTACAAGATAACCCATTTTTACCACAAAGGCTAATTCAGGTCCGTATTTAGGATCGTTTGAAATTTGTTGGTGAAGGACCCGTGCCAAAAGGTATATTACATAGAGGAATGAAACAAGCCAAGTAAGCTTAACTAAATTTAGTCTTATGGGATTCAAGCTGGTTTGTAAGGAATGAGTGTGATGGATTTTAAACTTGTTTGAGTGATTTTTGGGTTTGTGATGGGTTTTCACAAAACGGAAGTGAGCAACACCTAAAAACCAAGCAATATTTGTAACGTTGACAAGTGTGTTGTAGGTTTTTTGGGTGTACATTTTGTAGAAAGTTTTCGTAAAATGTGCTTAAGTAATGACTATCATGCGAATGTGGAAGACTTCAAAAATGTCAGTGTCTTTTATTTAAAGATTTTGAAAAATATCAAAGCTCAAGTGAAAATAAATAGCACTAAAGGTCAGATTCCATAGGCAATTAAATATAAACGATTAGAAGGAAAATGTACTAATCTTAATTGCCAAATATTTAGAACTGTGTCATTCTTAATCACGCTGGTCAATAAACAAATCCCTATTTCCACGTAGAGACCTATTATTGCTGCTTAGGACCACCTGACGCATTCATATTTGCCTTGAAAGCAATTAATAAAAGAAGCTATGGTAAACAAGACAATTAAATGTTTTTCACTGTATGAAGTAATTTCTTCACAAGGGCAAAAAAAATAGTTTTACACGAACATTAAATGACGATCCCCAACTATATCAATATTTTAACTGCACAACCACTCGGGAAATTCATACACGAAATATCATCATTGTAAGGAATTGACATAGCTAATTGCCGTTTGATGAAGGCATGTTAAAATTCATGGTATAAATTCTACTTTATGCTAAAAGTCAACCGACAAATAAATACGTGAAGGAAAACAGTTTAACTATTTCAAGGAGTTCAAGGACACTAATTTGAGTGCGTAATGATATTTTTTTATTTTCACACAAATATTCTATGTCGACCATAAACGAATCAGAATGTATCTAAATGAATGAAATAAGCATTGAACAATAAAATTCTATAACCTTGCGGAGGCGTAGTAATTATTGATTTTTGTATAAAAGCAGGAAATTAATCAATCGAATCTACATATATGTACAATTTATTGTTCCATCAAACAACGCCACTTATTCATAAACGTTCTGGGAGGCTAAACGTTCGTCAACCATGGCTACTCCGGACACATGCTTCGTTGTCTAAGTCGACGGGGTTTGTGAGTCGTATCGAAGGAAGAGGTTTGTGTCTAAAGAACATAATGTACATTGGGATGAGTAACTACAACAATTATTATCTTTGTTCAAATTTAAGTATCGGACACAGTTATAAAGATGTCGATTTTCCTACACTGTATATAATATAAAGATATTTTCGAAGACAATTGTTGTATATCTGTATTGTAGAAAAATGTTGCCAACTGCTCAAATTTGAGATTACCAGATTTTATGTTGACCATGCTTTGTTGACAGTTTTTCTAATGCACTTAAAAGCAATTTAACTTAAAACATCTAACCAAAATCTTAAAGCAAAAATTAAAATATGCCGATAAATTTGATAAAATGATTCAGAAAGATATTATATTTCATCCTTGATGTTTTAGTCTTGGAAAATGAATTGACAAATATTTGCTGATCTTATGTTAGATATTTAAATTCACTTATTCGGATAAAAAAACGGGGGAAAATTGTTAATTCGTTTAACCAAAACTCTGAATTTTTATCTCCAAAAAATTAAACCTTTAAATATTACGAAACAAGAATTGCCAGAAATTAAATATTTATGATTTGGAAGTGAAAGTGCACTAATATTGCATGTCAATTATCCAAAACTAGAAACTACTTGTTTCAGGATTTAAAAAGTCTAAAGTTTCTTATGCATAGCTACAAAACTAATTTAATACGTAAAAAATCAATGTGCTAGAATTTTTTTGAAGTACACATGTTTGAATTCCAATTTGGCTAGTTTTGCGCAGAAAAATTAGGAACGTTTAGATTTAATAATAGACTTGCTTTACAAGGAAATGAACACTTACTGTCAAATACGGTATTCACGAACAGTTAAAATATTTCTACTAAACAACGCAACGAAAGTCGTCAATTCAATTATCCCAGTATTAAACTTGATGAATTTAAATGTTTTTGAGAAGAAAGCACATAAAATGGATAAAATTGTTTGCTGTAATATCATTTATGATGTTTAAATTGAGGTCTATTAAAATTGACGCCAAATAAATAATTTTGCTAACAGTGAATTAAGTACAGGCTTATTTTTAATATAAAGTTAAAATCCGATTTTGCAGCACTTAGGCTTGCTTTGCAATACAAACACGTCACATTAGCTGAAAAAGTTTACACGTATTTCGAAAGGACAAGTAGGTAAACCCATTTTTTTTTTTTTTCGAAAAACAATTCAGTACAGATTTTCATCAATAAGATATCAAAGATTAGGATAATAATTTTAAAAATATAGTAACCAAATTCCAAGGCTTTTACATGTATGTAAAAGAATTTAATATGTAGATTCGATTAGAGATCCAATTTTGCTGCCAAGTACAGATGACAGGTCGAAGCAAAAACAAAAAACTAAACGACGGGTTGCATAAGTGGCCATTTTTGGACCAAAAAATATTTTTGCTTAGTTTTGTTCTCCAGTTCAAGCTGAATCTACTGGTGAAAGTTTCACGCCAAATAGACCACCCATTTTTGAGCTGTGACTCGTCAAAGTTCAGATTATCACACTTTTTCCGATCA
>JAQIWN010001566.1:0-19848 GCA_034699025.1 Entomobrya cf. arborea Gr-Col-00668
CTGTAACTGTAACTAACATTTTACTTGAAATGCAATGGCTAGTTAAGTAGTTTACTGACTTGTCCTACTTACTGTTATCCTTTTCATACAAACAAGTTGACATTCTTTTAACTTGATGATTTCAGACGTCATTCTCGTTGACTAGAGGGGATGGAGGTTCTGAATGACCCAAACAATTCATGCATATGATACCCAATGGGGTGGGATAAATCCAAGCTTTTAATGTGTTGTTACACTCTAAATGGATGATCCTCGGCTCTTGATTGGATTTCTCATTTGTATTTGTTTCACTAAAAACATTTAAGATAAAAATCAGTTTTTGACATGCTACAGCGCAGCGTACAGTAGAACCATTCTGAAAAATAGCATTTTCTGAAGTCATTTTCCAATATATTTTTAAGTGATTTGCAGGTGCCGTGTTTGAATTTTATTATGACTCGGTTACGCCAAATATGAAACATAAAATGGGCCTTTAAAACAATTATGGTAATGTTTGGGCATTGTGCATTGTTGTTGCAAATCTGCCAAATATTTGGTCTGATCATCGCCTTAAATTACGAATTAATTGTTTGTTTGGTGCATCCGATTCCAGAGGCCCATCTATTCCTACATTGAAAGTTATTTTGGCAGGACATCATTCTAAAATATTTCCATTACAAAACTCCAAATCATCGTTTGTTCTGTAAAAGGTATATTTTTTTGCATAAAATAGAATTCAAAATTCAAAACGTTTTTATTTGGATATGACCAGAGCTTCTGTCTGAGTGAGAGTATAAAAACTTCTCAGATTTTTTTTTTCAAAGACATTCCAGAAAATCCCTAACAATGAATCTTTCTCCCTCTATCTTTCCCAAAAACCTCTCAATCCACGCACACTCGCATTTTGCTCAAAGGTACGCCACTTTACGATAGATGATGTCAGTTTCGACAATGTACCAATTTGCCCCTCATTTTCTAATTCCTTCAAATATCCTTCTTCTAACTTGTTTGATTGTTTGTCGTAGACAATGTATCATTTTCAGAATCCTGAAGACGGATGGATTGACATGTAACATGCTATTATGCCTGTGCCTTTCTTTCCATAAACCATTCAATGCGGCAAACCAGTATCCTGTAATTTGGTGAAGAACTTTTTAAAATAAATATCAACATGCCGGTGGTATCATCTCTAAAGTACTTCAAACTAAGGTGGCGAGGAA
Organism: Entomobrya cf. arborea Gr-Col-00668; assembly: GCA_034699025.1. Classification (NCBI taxonomy): domain Eukaryota; kingdom Metazoa; phylum Arthropoda; class Collembola; order Entomobryomorpha; family Entomobryidae; genus Entomobrya; species Entomobrya cf. arborea Gr-Col-00668. The sequence goes on from JAQIWN010001566.1 coordinate 1,200, forward strand.
TATTAGAGTGATTAATTGTAAAAAATATTCTGTTACATTTCTCAATCCCAATAATTATGAAGGTTATCGTCAGCCGTCTCATTGTCAGCTAGCTAATAGTTTTCCTTGAAAGATATAATCTCTCAATCATCTGCGACTTGCGACGATCGTGCATTGCATTGGAATGAAATTTGATCAGAAATGTAACAATTTTATGAAGAATAAAGAAATTGATCATTGTGCAACGGAAACAATATCACGTTTCACAAGAACCCGACTAATCCTCCATTGACAAATAATGACTAGTTTGTGGCATACTTCATACTTAATACAACGATCATAAACAAAGAAAGTATCCATTTTGTATGCATCCGAAGTTTAATGTCCTGAACTGTTGCATGTCGTCGGTTTGTAAGTACTTCCCACAAATTAACACCGCGAAACGATGATATCTAAACCCGAAATCTAAAATCATGACCTGTAAATTGCTAAAAATGCAACATTTATAAATTGCATCGCGTTTGCATCCTTCCGACGAACCCGACACTTGAACTATGCTCATTAAATTGAGTATGTATGTATTTAAATATCATGCAAGTTATGATATTATTTAAGAAAAATAAAATTGTTTAGAACGTTTAACTTCATTTTGTATTATCGAGATTGAAAATTGAAACCTAACATAATTGTGACTGGTAAAAAAAGTACATTCATTAGGTTTTTTAACACAGTGTTTAATATTAACGCTTACAATGATTAATTCTATACTAGTGGATTTTTAAGCTTAAAAGATTGCGATTTTTTTGCATGTTAACTTGTAGAACTAGTAGTAGTAGGAAAGGATTCACAAAGAATTGGAATTATTTGGAGTGGTTTTCTTCTTAACTTCAGCTTTCACTTCGAACTTCCGATTCCGAATTCCATTTATCCAGTTCTGGAATTTCAGCTTTCTCTGACTGAATGTATCTACGTGCTGCATGCTGGTAGGAATTACTAACACAATGTTCCGTAAGTCTTCATACTTTGTACATCTACTACACTGACATTATGGAACATGGATGGAGTGACATTATTGACATGCTTGCTAAGGTGCAATTATATTTTTCCGATTTTGTTTGACTTTATTATTTTTTCCTTAAGATCGAGACCAAGTGCCTGTTTCGACGAATCCATTTAATGCCTTCGCCAGGGCTCGTGAAAGGTTCAAAAGTGTGATTTCTCAGGAAAGGCATGCGATTTTGAAGAAGAGTTCTGCCCTTGACCTAGATTATGATAGCGGTAGCAGCGACTTTGAGGGCATTTTGCTTGAAGGTGAATTTATTCATAATTAAATACTGAATCGTTCATATGTTTAATGATTGTCGTGTGTGATGAACTAACTAAATACAACTTGGTTTAACATCTTATAGCACCAAAGAAGCAAAAGTTGAACTTTGACAGTGTTCCATGCAAGAAGACAGGCTTCAATTTGAAATTATTCGATAGGCAAATTGACGTGGCTCAGTTTAAAGAAGATTCGTCTTTGTACCCGGTTTGCAGGGAATGGATAAAGAACCCCCCTGATCCCAAGAAACCAAGGTATGTGTAATTATAGTTTTACGTAAGATTTATGCAGTAAACGTTGACGTTTCTCAAATAGCTATAAATATATTTTCTTTGTGCTTTACATGTAGTACTGAAAATCGAAAGACCAAAAAGGAAAGTGCCCGTAATAAAGAGAGTGACAGTACGGAAGAAGAGAATGCAATTCATGAACTTCCGGCGCCCAAATCTTTGCCTTATGACATGCTCGGGAATCCTATTAGCATTCGACTTCCGAGTATACTGACAAGCCTTAAAGTGGAAAATGCACATGAATCAATATGGGATTTGTTTGTAAGTTTTGCTAATTTTTGTAAATTGTAACTAAAGCATACTCTTCTTCAGTATTATGACATGATAACATAACATATTACGATATAGGATGGCAATCCTCCTGATGAGAATCGAAGTCTGCCATCCCCAGCCATTCTGTTTCAGTCTCATTTAGATCGCTGGAATCTTGTTAAAAAGCGTTGGAGACTTGCTGCCAAGGCGGATAATCGACGATACAAAAAAAGTTTTGATCTCATCGACGAAGCATTTCGTGATACACCTTCACCGTCTGATTGATCGAGTCCAGCTGAATCTTAACCCTGTAATTTAAAGTAGCATGTTGTGTTCCGATGAATCCTTAGAGAAGTTTGAACTCATTCACAACGGGAATTGTACTGTGCTTTTTGAAATTATCATAATTATATTTGAAAGAAGTATTTGAGTAAACCTTGCTGGAATTTGTGCTAACCTCTTGGAATCGTTGTAAAGAACAAATGTATCATTATTTACCGTGCCATAACTAAATATTATTGGAAATAAAATATCTATCCAATGAATATGTGTATCATGTTTACATTTCCGCATATTCAGCATTATCCACCGTTTCATTTATATAATCAACTACCTAAAAGTAAAGTGGAGGAATTGTGTACATAGGCACAGGCATCATACACTTTTTCCAACCAGCCATATACAGTTTTATCCCACAGCACAGTACGATAAATTCAATTTTAAATCTGATATGACATTGATAACATTGTTTAAAGGAATGGTAGCTGGATAATAAAAGTAGTGCGTTTCATATCACAACTAAATTTATGTAAGCAACTCAACTCTTTAATTTCGTGATACATAGATAGATGCAAGCAAGCTCGTAAATTGATTGAACCTCCAGTGAGAACTTCAGAATTATTAACAAATCTAAAGTTATAAATCAGAAATGTATAATTCTTCGAGGGGATTTGGTTGCAAAAAAAAAGATAATTGATTAAGGGAAACATGATTCCGTAAATCCACATTTTGGTTATAATTTTGTTTGAAAATCAGACTATATAGCTTGCTGAAAAATGCATATCTGAAAAATAAGATTATTTTTGTATTTTAGATTGTCTACTTTATTGCATTGATTTCATAACATTTCTTGGCAAATACTACTTGCGTGGAAGTGTATAAAATCTGTGAAATCATAAAGTTTCCTGCTCTTGCTCTACTGTAATATTATAATCTTGGTCCTCTATAAGGGAGAAAAAGAGATGTATTTGGCTTACAATTTGACATGTTGATCCGATTAGACCAATTTAAGAAAGAAGAGTATGTTTATGCAGGCATGCATTCATAATGTACTTGTAGTAATTCAATGTGAGTATATTTCTAATGAATGCATAGTTGAAAGTAAACATAAGGTTGTCCGTATTTTTTTATAAAAAGATGTACATTTAACATACAATGTACAGTTTCCTACGATGGGCTTATCTTTACAGCTTGTTGGCATAATTTTAATACGCATCCTCTTTCTACGTAAAGTACGCTTTGTAGAAATCGTTGTCAGTACTTGCTCAATGTAAAGATTTCAAAGCTCCAACTACTTTCTCTAATTCATTCCGTCTTTTTTATTGGGCTTACCGTCAGGTTTCGTTCGTTTTTTCCTATTTTACATTTTATTCTTTCAGTTTACAAGTCTTCCAGTTTCCTCTCATTTTCTTCCTATTCCTTGCATTTAAATTTGCAATTGTATGATGGTAGTGTGGTGTTCGCTGAAATACACGATCTTTACTATTATTTTGTTAAAGTCGGCTGCAGGTAAAAATATACAAAATATTTTTCTTTCTCTGTGTCACATTAATTCACAAATTTCTTACAAATACTTTTGAAGACAATTTTTGACTTATTTTTTTTTTGGTACAAAGTATGTTTTTGTACTACTTGAGACAAGGCGAGTAGGAACAAGAAATGAGGCAAGCCAACAAACAACCAGTTTCCAAAGAATAAAAAAAATTCAAGCATTAGCTGTGTTTCAGTTAGTCCGCACCGTTTTTAAGCTTAAACTTGTACAATAGAACTAGAGCAAACATTCAATTTAAACATGAATTTCCATTTAAGTGTATTGTGATTTATAATCATGTAAAAACTTACAAGCAAACAAACTACAAGAAACATTTTACACTATTTTATGTACGTCATGCAAAAAGAGAATCGTACATGAACGATATACGCTGAGTCGAGATTGAGATGAGTTTGTACAAAATAAAACTAATATGCATATATTTTTTATTTCATTTTACAATTTCCCTGCCTTCTCGGATGCTGTTTTTTCGTGTGGTGGCACGTCCTCATCGTTGTTTTAAACGAATCATTAAGAAACTTGACATGCACTGGCATATAGCTGACAAGTTGATTTCCCTAAAGACAGCAGAGCATAACATAGTAAACAAGACATGTTTATAATGCTTACAAAATAAATAGCCAATAAAGTAACCCTTTTTTTCTATTTGATATTTTTCTCGCTATAACTGCAAAGTAATAAATAATACATCAAAATAACAAATCACAATCTGCCAAAATCTACTTACGTTTTGTTTTCTAAATGATACGAACGTAAATGCAAATCATATTTTTATTTTAAGCTGTTTGTTTTTTGAAGAAAAAAATATGTATTTGATTTATTTTATTTAGCTATCTACGTGGCCTGTCACATTTCTGTTTTGCCTGACAAGTTCTCTGATTCATTGGAGACTTCATTATTTCAGATAGGTAAGAAATGGCGTATGAAAAAGGGTGACATGTAAATATCACATCCTTAGTACAAGACAAGTAGCAGTCCCAGTACCGCCTAGATTCTCTTACTTTTTTATGATTTGTAAATGCCAAAAAATTGGAATTTACAAATAACAAGATCAAAGATGGAATTTCAATACAATTATGTAGAACATGATTGGAAAATGTTTTTTTTAAAGAACGGTATGCAACATTATATGTTATATTTGGAAAAGTAGTGAATGTCATAAACATTCAAAAACCAGTTTTCATCCCTATCGATTTAATACTGCTGGTTGATGAACTACTGATTACTTAAGCAGAGTATTTAACACCAGCCTGTCAATTGCAGTAAAAATGTCGTTACTGTGTGTTAGCACAAAAGTAAACTTTATTATTTACGTATGTACATACTTTCCATGAATGATGAATGTATGTTAGGGAATCTTTATGAAAATTTGTCTAATTAAATGAAGCCTGTATTTATTCATCCAATTATCCCATTTGGAATTGATAGAAATATTTGTATATTGTACCTTTTTTATTTACACGGCGATGTTCACTAGACTGGTCAGTGATCCTGTCCTGGGACAGATATAACCAGACAGATAGACAAAGCACTTTCTCTTAGAGAACTGAATGCGTAAGTTAATGTTTGTATTTTGTGTACATATCTACTTTTTTACTATTTCGTAGCATACAGGTGGTATTCCTAAAATATATTTACAGCAAAAATTAGATGTTCTTTGAAAAATGAAAATAAATTGAATTAGAACTAGAATGATTGTTGTCCATGTAAATCATAGTCCCCGTATTTCCCAATATGCTAAATTTGTTCTATGCACAATTTTCATCTTTTTTCCCTTCGAGTCAGTTAAATTAGTTCAGTTTTACTATTACAAACATACGTATGCTTGCATTATGTCTGTGTAGATTGTAGATTCCATATATTCCATTGTTGTCGAAAAAAATAAGTTTGACTGTAAAGAGAAGAATTGGTTTTGTATACACCTTTTTTATCTCCTTCAATTTTATTACATTTCATTTATACGGCTTGGTTGGCGTCCACTGCACTAAAATATATTGCTGCATTGTATATCTCCCATTTTTATTGTAATAAGCCACTTTTTGGTTGTACAGTAGTCTAATTTGTTCAATAAATAATCGCAAATCGTTGATAACCAGCTGTGTAATCACGTTTGTATTATTGTGCCAGCAGGGATAAAAATCAATTTACCCTTCTCTTCCATTTTATATTGCAATTACATAACATGGACTTTAAGAAAAGATGCTTGGGACAAATGTCAGTAAAAAGTACAATTTTAAAAGATACTAAAGACTAGGGCGGTCCTTTTTTCCTCTACACACTACACACTCATAATGATAAATTTTAAGGAAGACTTGCATAAATGGATGACAAAAATTAGTTTATTCTCATACAAAAGATTTACATTATGTCACAAAAAGTGAGAGCAGATAACTGCAGGTAATTACTAGAAAATGATGGTAAAAATGATTACAATGAATGCGACAGTGTGAGTGTGAATGGGTTACAACAATAATATTTTTTATTTATTGAGCACTGTTTATAGGAAAATGTATTATGATTGTGTGATATAAGGGATTTAATGATATTTCAGTCTGCAGTATATTGAATATAATGAAACACAAAAAAGACTGAAAGAGTCCAATGAATAGCAAGAAAAGTTGACAGATGTTGATTTCCAGGGTGGTTGGAAAATTACATTAGCTTGCCCTTTAACTCGTTGTGCTTGAATTTCATTCAGCCAGCAAGTATATTTTTAGGGAGATTTGGTATGCATCTATGTATGTACTTATGTACTACTTGAAACTTGAATCGTTGTTGTGTGTGGTGTGACATTTGCATTATTGAAAAATAATTATGAATAAAATCAAGTTTTTTTAAACAAAAGTTTTGCGCTATTGCTCTTTACAAGAATGCACATTACACATGTCACAAATTTAAATTATTGCATCGAATCCATTTGATTCTTAATTCAAGTAGAGCTCATTTGAATTAGTGTATGTGTAAAAAGAGTTATTTTCATCTGCAAACTTTTTAACCTTCTCCCCAGTGTTCAAATTCAAGTGCATACGTAAAACTGAAACTGACAATCCAACATCTAATCCTTGATATTATAGTACTGTCCAGTTTTGCTGTCGTTAGGTTGCCAACTACATCCACTCATAACGTGGGTTTAGCATATCTACGATTACATACAATGAATAAATTTATTTCTGATTATGCATGGCCGTTTAAATTTTACTTAAACGTTCAAAATATTAATTTCCAGTAAATAAATAGCATTTGAAGCAAGAATTTTTAGCATTCCAAAGAGTTATTAGTCTGGAATTTTTTTGTTGATGACCTGACACAAAAACAATATTGTTTTCTCACCAGAAAGAATAACTTCGTTTTTGTAATATCTGACTGAACAAGCAAACACCATTAGATCGGTTTGGTTTTACTTAAAAATGTTACACGACGACCGCATTGATGCTTTATATAAGCCGACACCCCAAAAATTGCAGCTAATGTTGTCTTTTCTTCGTTACCTTTGGCTGCGACTGCTCATGAGGTGATGAACAACATTATGCATAAGTGAAATCACTACATTCCAGGTAAAATCCATTAAGATCCTACTCGTATCCAAACCAAACATTCTTAAATGATTGTGAGTAAAAGTAATGTCCAATGTAAATTCATCATTCAATTGCAATTGGTAAGAAAAGTATTTACTCACTTTCTAAAAGTACAAGTGTGGGTGCAAACATTAATGAGACTTTGCCCGACAGTAATTACCTGTCGGGTTGACTTTGTAACTGCTCTAGACTTGTACTTACATCCAATCTAGTAATACCAAATGACGACAGAAGAAAAGTCATTAATTTAAACTAATAGCAAATAGTTTAATGTAAAATGTCCCAAATACTTTCATGAGCCAGATTATTGCATAAACTTAATTAAATTTTTCAAATAATTTTCCACTGAACTAGTCTCCGACGAGCTAACAACCTAAATATATTACAATCTATAAATGCGGCCATAAAATATGTTGTTCTGGGCGTCTGTGCTTGTTCCATCCAGAAATTTATTTATTTAAATGTGTTAATTACGTGATGAGATCTATAAGTACCACCTCACCTCTGCGGTTAACCGGTTGCGGTTGTGATTCAACCTTACATATTTAGCAGCTTTACTATATTTTTTTCTACATTGCATTCTTTTATCTAAATTACCTGGCTGGAATTCTGGATAATGTCAAAAATGAAACCATGAAGCATGAAAAAATTTCATCATCATAAAAGAGTTTTCCATTCACGTGTAATCCAAACATACTTGAAAATTTCAACCATATTTTTAAAGAGATTGGCTGGCTGAGCGACTTTGAATGAAAAGACATTATGGTACATGGCAAAAAGTGAAGAGAAAAGCTTATTGTTCTTGTTTCCAATTCTATTCCACTCACCACCATCCTCATCTCATCATTTACCATTACCACAAAGCTAAATGGTTCTTTTCATAGAATCTATCCCATCGGATGATGAAAGAGGAAAGGTGTCTCTAATCCACATGTATGCTTGCTCAAGCAAATAATACACACAGCTAGAAAAGAGTGCAAGGCAAAAAGCAGACAAGAGAGAAAAAAATAGGGAGAGAGCCAAAAAAATGATCAGGATGAGAATTAGAAGATGAGTGGGGAAACCAGAGAAATAACAGGAATACCTTCCTGCCTCTCTCTGTACATATTTAAGTACATGTAACAATACAAACTGGAATATTACATGGCACATGGGATAAAATTATATCAAAAGAGTGTAGGAATTTTACTTATGTTTTTCCAGTAGTCTTCATGCAAAACAAATTATTCAAAATGGTAGCGTGCTAAAAAAATACTTCAAAACAAAAATAAATGCTTCTTTTTTGACAAAACAATGTCATGACATGAGTAGAAAAAAAAATGCTAAAAGTTTCACGGTCGTCTTTTTGGTCAACATAGTTTTCCGTGACTAGCCAAACCCGAAGAGCTGAATGAGTGCGTGGGTATGAGATATTTTGCAGAAGAGTGTTTTGTGTGTGTGCACTGTGCAATCATTGTATTTTCCTTCTGTTGCATCTGTTTGCTGACAAATAAGAGGAACTCATGAGATGAGAGGCTCTCCTCTTTTTATACATAAAAGGCGATAAAGATGTAAAAAGTGAGTGAGTAAATTAGCCTTTGAGCCCAATGGTCCCCTTCAGACAGCCATTTAGTTAGAGTAATAAACTCAACAAGCATTACACACATTCAGTAAAGTAGAAATAGCAGCAGACAAGATTCATTTTTTTGCTCCTTTTTGGTCTTTCCTCAAAGACCATCTCCTCTCCTTATGCTGCTCTCTTGCTTAGCCTTTCTCCCTTCCTTTTTGCCTTTCTGTTCTTCTTCTGCCGACGAAAACTCATACTCTCTTTCTGAACTGAAGAGAACCAGCAAAATAACACGTAATACCATTACCATTTGTATTGTGTACAATTTACCAGCAATTTGTAGCAAACACTGAGGATATGAAGAGGGGAGAGGTCTTCAGAGAGCTAGCGAACTATCGCGTTTTATTTTATTCGAAGCTCCACCTCGCTCTTGGCTCTAACCATCTCCTCCTATTATAACATAACTACTTTGTCGGGTAGTATGAATGCTTTGTGTGATGTGTGCCTGTGCCTCTCTTCTTTTTTGCTGTGATGTGATCATCGTCATCATCATCATCTCGTCTTTTTACACTAGCTCTTCACTCTCGGCACTACACACTACCAAAGCATTGCGTTTATTGCCTCTTATTTTCTTACATAAACCTTCCTTTATTCTCTGCCACCTTTGCTGCCCTATCAAATAATGTGTTTGTGTCGAGTGCGGAATAACACATTGAATCATGCATCATTTTTCTTTCCACTCACACAACACGTAAAGCTTTTAAGCCACATTCTCTCCGCTAATACTTCTTGTCTTGGGTTCCGACTCATTCACTCACATTCATATACAATATTTTGTTGGTTTGGATTGGATTTATGGAAACTTGGATAGCTCTCTCTGGTCTGGCTATTAGGTTCTCTACTCTCCTCCGTTCCGCTTTGCTTTCTCAAAGAAGAGAAGGACCGAACGACCGGCACACATGAAAAACGGTTGAAGAACAAAGTAACTTTTCTCAATCGCGTCTTGGATCTCATTTGGAAATGGTAATGCATTTTCTTAAGAGATAAAAAATATATATTATAGCTTTGTGGCTCTAATGGATAGTGACAAAACCTTTTTCTACTGACAAGAAAATAAAAACAGAAGTAAAAACGTCACTGTCAACATAATCATTTTTTAGTGGAGAAATTGGCTTTTAACTGCGTATAAACCTGGAAAAGTACCAATTTTAGTGTTTTACGTAACCTTTTGATCTGGAGCACTCGACTTGGCTGAGTGGCTGGATAAAATAAAATACGTATAAAATTTTCCTGAAGAAAAATTTCGTTGGTTTTTTTTTTGTGGAAAGAAAGTGAGCATTGTGTATAATCATTAACATGGCTGTAGACAATAGTGGTGCAAGCCCTGCCGTGGCAGAGCGTGAACCTGACCTGAGTAGCTCCAAATCTGTAGTAAAAGTTAGTCTTCCCAGTCCCGCAAATTCCTCTCCAAATTCCTCTTCCTCGCCTATCGCTGCTACCGGACTTACACCTCCATCCTCCTCCTCTGCCGCCGCACAACTTGCCCTAAATACAGTCGTTTCTGCAGGTTCTCAACCCATTCACAGTATTGATGCCATTTTAGGTTTGAAAGCGGCCGCAGAAAGGAGTAACCGTCAGCACCAACTTCAACTCCAGCAAAATCAGCTTCACAATCTGCACCATTATCATCACCACTTATCTCCCTCATCTCATCATCTTCATCAGCATCTCGCCCATCATTTGAACAACAATAATGACTCAAATCACTTGAATCATCATCATTTTCTCAGTAGTCACATGATGTTAAACGGTGGAGGAGGTGGTAAGGGACGAAACAGTGCTAACAGTTCAGTGCTTGTTGGAGGTAGTATCTATGTTCCCCCTGGTTGTCACAGTGGAGGTGACGGTAGTGAGAACAATTTTAGCGATAGTAGTGGCCCTCCTTCCCTGTCTTCTGGAAGTGCAGACTATCATTACGAACAGTTGCATCACCAACAACAGCAGCAGCAACAACATCATCAGTCATCACATCACCAAACTAACTCTTCCTCAGGTGGCAGTGGAGGAATGGACTTTGGCAGAGATCATCATCAGAACAGTGACACAGGCACTGGATCACAATCTAATAGACGAGGTCTCAAACGCAAAATAAAAGGGGAGCCTGTTACAGGTACGTATTATCATGTATACCTTTTTATCTCTACAAGACAATGTATTTTTTTACTTGTTTTCGTCCGAGAAACACTGCACTGCAGTGAGGTGTCCAGCCGAGTTGGTCTCGATACTTTTAAATTAGTTTGGCTGATTTTTTATAGTTCTGATCTAATAAGCTAGACTGATTGAGAAATTACTACATTATATAATTATTAATCATGACATCAATAAAATCCACCTGTGGTACACAGATTGATTGGTAGTGGTGTTTTCATATGAATGTTTATATGCTTTGTATATATACAAGTGAGCACCATGCCAGGCAAGCTCCTGACTCCCCAAGGCTTCGTAATGAGCTGTTAATTAAAGATGCATTAATTAAGCTGAAACAAAATTGGGAGAAGGAAAAGGGTAAAATAAAGATGGGAATCAAGTCGGCGTGTGTCTGACTGACAATGAGTGACTGAGCAGCAGCAATAGAACAGACAACAGATGTTTATCATCATTTGATAAGGAAAAGAAGGAGTTATAACAATGATGATGAAAAAAGTAGGAGGAATAATAATTCAGGTGGCATAATAATGATAATGGTACATAGAAGCTGAACTGTGTGGCGGTGGTTTTTGTAGAGTAGTGTGGCAAGAACAAGCTATTATTTTTGTTATCCCGAAGGGATGCTAATGGCAGAAGTGGTAGTCAATCAGAAGCAATAATAGAGGTGTTTTATCATCTTATCTTGATAAAATACATTTTTGTAAACCTCCGTCCGATACACAATATAAATCAGCTACCAATTTTTTTCGTCAGTCAATAAAAATTGTAGTTTAGATACACTTTCGTGATATACGTTAATATATAGATTAGATATACTGATTATTTAATTATTATGGGGCTGATTATCACTTGGTGGCATCAAACAAAAATATTTTTACCTTCGGCTGTCAATTTACTGTTCCAGTAGACAAAAAGAAAAGATGAGTGAGATCGCGGAGATACGAAGAAATCTTTCTTGATTCATGTTTCGATTTGTGAAAGGGTGAATTGGAGAGTTGTATATTTTTATTGAATTTTAAATGGCTTGTAGCCGAATACGGCAATAATGCATCAGAAATAGAACGAAAGAAAATTAAATCTTTTACAAATATCATCGTGCTTCTTGTCTCGTTTCCTTTAATATTAATCTTATCATATAAGTGATTACTTTTGTGACATGAATACTGTTGTGTTGTGTTTTTGTCATTGTTTCTATTAAGGATGAGCTGAACTGAAGTGTTTGCTTACATAAATACAAAAACTGACTGACACAAGACCCTGAACAATATGTCGCATGAACTGCTATGAATGCGATCAATGTTGCGTGAAAAAATTGAGGAGGAGAATTGTTATAATAATGTATTGTTATATTGCTCTGTAAAACCGGAACAACAACAGTATAAGCGTATATTGTGAAACATTGTGATCATGATAAGCCCGTAGTGGCTACACGGTTCATTTACCAATAAATGTCATGAGCCACACTTCTTTGCCTTTTGCTTCATAAAACTGTCATATTAGTTGTGCATGGGTTGATATTCTCAAATAGTATGCTTACATGGAAGGAAAAGATGCTTTTATGCAAAACAGAAAATCAAACGAGAAAAACGTTGTTTTTCTTTTTGGGATTATTACACCAAAAATGCTTTTGTTCTACTGCCCACTACTCTTCATTCATATATCAAAAGAAACACTAGGGCGTAATTGTAAATGTAAACTTTTTCTTACGATTTCATTTCAGTTCAAAAATTATTCCAAATAATCTATTTTCCTTGTGCCTAATGTACGTGTTTTTAAAGCCTACCTTGAGTAATTTATTTTCTTCTTTAGAAACTGTCCCGTGTGGGAGGAAACATTGTGTTAATCGTTTATAAAAACTATATTAGTCATCATATCATGTAATTTATTTTGTTGGCCATTAAAAACTGCGCGAATGTATACTATATATGTATACTTTCATTGTTTTATAAGCACTGACAACCAATTATTTTTAAAATGAGCAGCATTTCTTTAAACAAACTAAAAATTTAAAAGTAATTACCTTTCCTTCATTCCCTATTTGTATCCCTATGCATAATTTGTTATTCAAGCTTATCATATTTCATATCGAATTTCACATCATAAACCGACAATAACTAATAAAATTGTTGTAACTTGTAACCTATACTTCTTGATAGATTCCAGACTACGTACATTTGACCCGAACCAAGATAATTTGAAATATATCTTAAAGTATTGGTAGAAATAACAACTAATTTGGAATTGGAAAATATAACACATAACACATTCATAAATGGCTTTAATGGTCCTTAAGTTGGCAAATTGAATATGAGCATACACATTCAAAAGTATAGCAAATTTATCTTGGTAGACTCAACTAAAGTAAGACAATGTCGGCGACAAAGTGCTTGAGAGTATGAATTTGTTGGTAACACGAATGCCAATTGAAATTACACGTACAACAACTAATAATAATGGTAGCATATGCCATTATATTTTTTTGTAAACTGATACGATCTAAACATGATGTGATGATGATGAACTAAAGCATTATCGCCCAATAATCAAGACAAAGTGGTTGTATTAAAGTGGCGAAAATGGTATTAAATTTGAGAGATACCACTGAATAAGGTTTTTAACTTCGATATGGATGTCCATGAGACACACTGACAAAAAAGGGTGAATCAAATGAATATATTATCCCAAAAATGATACCGCTCTTTAATAATTTATGGTAAAGTTAAAATAACACGTGAGAAGCATCACTTGATACATACAACATGCAAATTTACTGTTCCTTCGACATATTTCATGCCAATTACTATTTGTAAAACGGCTTATAAAACATAACATGACGACAAGTGAGCATTAGATCACATTTCCGTGTCTCCATTTAGTAGAAAAACGTTATATAGTACATTCTTAATACGTTGTTCCTGCTCTGCACAAACACGATATTTGCTTTTGCTCGTTCGTTGTGAAACCTCCAGGCAAAAAAGTGGAGTAAATTGGTTTTGTTTGAGCCATGAGAGACGTGGAGAAGGAAGAGAGAAAAAACAATTGAAAAATATAATTAAGATCCAGGACACTGATAGGCTTTTCTCTTCAGAACAAAAGCATATAATAAAGCAACAAATAGTTTCATATTTTTTTTTCTGAAAGGAACAAGGAGCTTTGCGATACGATAATATGTACATTCATACGATACGATGTGTGTAGCTAATATACAAGGGAACATGTTCATTATTGCGTTTTGCGTCATATTATCAACATCATCATCAGTCATTTTTACATGAATATATTAGAGGCAAAGGTATATAATAATATGGACATATACATTTTTGTATGTAAGTAGTTTGTATATGTGTATAAAAATAGTTGATTCTTACATGCACCTAAAACACAAATAGAAAAAAATACCAGAGGGAGAAAAATGCCACACACGCACTTGAGTAAAAATGAACAAGTTGAAGGAGAACCGGAGAAAATAATACGGGAGAGGAGAACATGTCATTTAAAAACAAATAAAATCATGAGTCAAATAGAGAGACCCTCTCTCGTGCTGCTCGTACGACTATGTCGTGATATGTGATGCGATGACGATGATGATATGAAAAAAAAGAACGGTACATGGTATTCTGATAAAATGTTTGTTTTTTACACGAGTGAAAAGTTTTTTTTTGTGTGGTATTTTTTTCGGTAGGAGACTGCACTGCAGACGAATCAGGAGATTACAGAGGTAATACAGGTGGAGGTAGTTCCTCCATGTCCAAGCTCCGTGTAACGAGTGCAAGTTCCGCAGCATCAGACACGTCGTCTGACTTTGGTGGCGGTGATGATGGATTGCTAAATGGGTCCGTGGTAGATGATCCAGACGACGAGCATCTGGACAACAGTCCCGTGCCCAGTCCAGGTGGCGGGGGAAGTGCGCACAGTGGAGGAGATGGGAATGACATTGGCGAGCCAAAGAAAAAGCATAGAAGGAACAGAACCACTTTCACGACATATCAGCTCCATGAGCTGGAACGGGCTTTTGAGAAGAGTCATTATCCTGTAAGTAAAAAAAGGATTTGTTAGTAGAAGTAGAAGTTTTTTTTGGGTAAATGCCAATAATTAGAAAGGGGGTAACATGGTATTTGCTTTTATTATTGTTTTTCTAGGACGTATATAGTCGGGAGGAACTTGCGATGAAAGTCAACTTACCAGAAGTTCGTGTCCAGGTAAGAATCGTTTTTTCAATTACTTCTTTTTATATTTGCAAAAAATTACCAACTATTTCATTAAGATGATGACATGACTGATGTATTAGTTCGGAGAAGAAATGAATTTGGAAACGTCAAACGTGCAAATATGTGATTTGCAAGAACAAGTGTAGTAATATTTTTTTCTAAATGTACAATGGTCACATCAGACTACTGAAATTGCAACCATCACGTCGCCGGTATATTCGGAGGTTGTGCGATTATGTACATGCTAAAATTTTCTATATCTAATACATTTAAAACAGGCTACCCGTGCAAGACTTGGAGTAATTTTTATTTGATTAAATAACATTTAAGAATAAAACAGGGAGGTCACCGCCAAATTGCCACTTTATTAATAGTTCCTAAAGGAAATCACGAACAAACAGTGAAACATACTGGAAGGCATGTATAATCAAAAAAAATATATATGCGTATAAATATTCATGGTAGTATCTTGATAAGTATGCAGAACACACAAGCCAAGTCATTCATTCATTTGAGACCATTATTTTCTCATAAAAGGCGGACCCAACACACGTTCCTCTTAATTTTCTTTAAACTGCAGAAACAGCAATACCACTGTTTCACCACAGGTCATGATAAGACCTGTTCCATAAACGTAAACTGTCTTCAGTTATTCATACCAAACATTGATAAAATCAGGCCAGCTTTAATCTACTATTTACAACTTATAGAAAGGCAATATATTTTTAAAATATACGTATTTACAAGTTCTGTTGCACATTTTCGTGGGCTCCAACTATGGTCTTTCTAATGTTATTAACGAATAAAAACATCCAGCTTTACTTTGAAGTTATTTTTAAAAGCAACCATTTTTTATATGAATTTCCGTTTCGAATTTACAAATATTTCCCCAATCGTTCCAAATTTTATTTTAGTCAATATTTGGCCACTGCTAATAATGAGACGTCAACAAGAAAGCATACTAAACTTTTTGTTATAACGAAACTTTTCCACATTTTCGTTCCTTTTAAAAAACCTACTATTGAATTTCTCTAAGTACTTATAGAACAAGGTTTAATCCATCACTTGTGTAATTTCTACAAAAATTTAATTCGTTTTTAATAAGACTGATTAAATGTCTTGGTGTACGTGTGTGGCAGTAAAACAGTCAATTGTACAACCCAATTCATGTACACCACCGCACCATTTAAAAAACTTCTGAAGAATTAAATTTATACCGTTGTATTCAGCTCAGGGATTTTGCTGGAAACAAGAATTTGTACTTATTTATTATTATGATGATTACTTTTAATTTTGATAATGGGTATAGGAAATTAAAAGGCATGCACACTAAACTTTTTTTTTATTATAACTTGATATACGATGTGCTGGAAAATAGCGATTAGTAACATTAGCATGCAAGTCAAGCTCTCATTTAAAAGTACATAAAAATACCATTCAAATAAAAAAAATCAAAGTAAAAATGAGAACAAAAAAGTACCGCAGAGCAGAGAGTAGAGCATACCGACTGACTCACTCGAACAGTTTAAACCATTTTCGTCTTAGAATACCCATTCCGCCTGGAGTCGACTCTAAAACCTAATCTTTCTTCATTCATCTTAATTTTTTTTAAAATAAAAAGCGGATTGAGTATTATTATTGTTCCTTTTGACTATTTAGTGTTGTTGTACATCACTCATTGAAAAGATCGTCTATCCACTTTTCTCCTCCACACAGACACAATAAAGGTTCTCTTGAACAAGTTTGATTGGGGTATTTATTTGTAGTAAATTGCATACCGGCTTCAAATAAGATTTAGCGTGCTGATAATTAATTGTGTTCTCCTGGTGTTGGTGATGGAGTACTGCTGCAACAGTACCACCAACAAACAACTATCATCATCAAAAAGCATCACATGATAATCATTCATCATCATAATCATTTGGTATAAATATCGGCACATCGGCGGTCGGGCAGACAGCCAAAGTCCAGTAGTCCAGTCAAGTTGTTTGGGTTTGCCTCTTTGGCTGGAAAATTATCGGGAGGCGATTTGTCTTATTTTTCATTTCAAGCTTCTCATTCATATTTTGTCTGGCTACCATAAAATGCATTTTACTTAATTTTTTTCTTAGCTTATTAATCAAATTTCCTTGTGGTGTTGTAAAGTGTATTGCTCCACCACACACCATCAGTATTATATGCTTTTATTATTGAACACGACAACATCAGGTAGAAAAAAATCGTTTTGGCAGGCAGGCAGCAGCAGTGCCAATAGTAATCATAAATAACACTCTGTAATGTGATATAAAACATTTTTTATTGTTTATCGGGTTCATTTTTAGCCACCATACCACCACTGATGACTGACTTGCTAGTTCAAATGAAAGGGTTAACCTTTACAAGTCTCTTTTGTTTTTTATATGAATGCAATATCCATGCACATAATATTTATTCATTTTATACATATTTATGATGTAACACGGTAATCGCTATAATAAATATGTACGTGGTACACTAATATATTCAACGTAGTTGTTGTAAAATGGGACTGCAACTACTTGTATAACAGAAGTGGTAGCTGTCATGCATGTTTAACTCTTTTTTATTTCTGGGCATTTTATTTTTAAGGTTTTTCCTTCGTCATTCGACCACCACCAAGTAAGCAGCACAGCTCACACGCAATACCGTGTTTTTCTTGTACATATCTTGTACATTAAAATAACCAGTCACTCAGCATCTGTGTATTAAATTACGATTGAGTTACGCCCAGTTTACTTTATACCAACGAAACTTTTACGAAAATAAAAAAGTGACTCTCTCAATTACTTTTCTGGTGAAAAATATACCATTTTTACACTCATTTCATGTTGTGTTGCATGATTTGATGATGTTAATGTTGAAACAGTTGTTGTGTGGCTTTTTCTGCTTGAGTTGTGATAGGATTTATTAGTAAGTGAATGAATTGGGCAGGTGAAAAGAAAGAGTATGTCGTTTAGTTAGGCTTATATAAGGGTATATGAAAAAATGATGATGATGTGTGCCGCGACAGCAATAACAAGCCTTGATAAACTACCATGCATTTATAGGTTTTATGCAGTCAAGAAAAAAATCTTTCTTATGGATAAAGGTAAACTGGCCAATTTATTGATATGGGTAATTTGGAAAGGAAAATGGGGTAAAATTGCTGAAATTACAGTTTTCTAAATCAATCTAAAATAAAATGAGTTTTTAAGGAAAAAATAGAAGGAGTCCGTAAGAATAAAAGAAAGACGGCTCTTTTTTATAATATTTTATTGTAGAATTGGAATAGGTAATAATGCTCGATGTCGAATGAAAAATGAGATCGTAAAAGCGCAATAATCATAACATAACATATCAGGTTATTACGTAGCTGAAAGCGAAGCGTCAGCAAGTATTGACTTTATCATGTTTGTCTGTCTGTCTGTCTGTCTGTCTG
>JAQIWN010001567.1:0-19846 GCA_034699025.1 Entomobrya cf. arborea Gr-Col-00668
TTACGGTTTAATCAAACAGAAAGTCGAATTAATTTCGCCAAAAATTTGAAAAGAGAAAATACAAAGCTTACTTTCAAACTTTTTGTAACTGCACTCATTCTTGTCATGATTCCGACAAACTATACCATCAAACAGTTTACCTCAGTTGAAAGCTGCTCACAAACCCACAACTATCGCAAACTCGTCCAGTTGGTCAGTGGAACAGCATGGATTGTTCAAGCATTCTGCTTTCTTCTCGTTTACAGTCTTTTCATAAACGGAGACGATTTTCGATTCTCTCTCAACACTCAATTAGATTTGTGGCAAACGTTTCAAAATCTAAATAAGGGAACCAAACAAGTCAAAAGTTCCACCGTGGAAAAATTATGCATTGGCTATCTGCAACTATTCCCATTGGCTTGTCATATAGTTCCAGTATTCATCCTCATAGTACTATTTTGGGCTGGACCATGCGATTCCGTAGTTGTTGGTACATCGATTCTAAACGAGTGCTCCTGCGATTTCGAGAACTCGATAACAAACAACAGGTTATACGAGCAGGTCAAAAAGGTCATTCTAATAGTTCTTAACTATTTCTTAATAAGTTTCACAGTAGACGTTGCTCCACTCACAGCATCCATACAAATCATCACAGCTATAAACCTAACTAGATTTCTTGGTATCTATAAGAACTTGGTTGTCGGCTCATTTTTTGTTGATACGAAGTACTTGTATTTGTACAGACAGCTTCAAATTCTAGCTAGAGTAATCAACAATTGCCACAAAGCTGTGATGACTAATGCTGTTGGTCTTACTGCAGTTCTGCTGCACGCGCTTTCAGCTGTCATGATGGTTATGATAGAATGGCGTGTTGAAAATGCTATAGAACTGAGCTTCTTCTCTTACGTTCTTTATGTTTGCATTACTATAGAAATTGGAGAATTTGGTCTGTTTGCTAATACTAACAGTGTGAGTAAAAGAGTATTTGATACCTTAGCAATTGTGGCCAAGTTTGATCGCACTTGGAGCTCAGAAAATCGAAAATCGTTTAGACGTTGGAAAAAGTTTCGGTATTCGTGTAGCGAAATTAAGTTTAAATTTGGTAGTACAAATTTTGTGGATCGAAAAACACCTATTGTTTTAGTAAACTTTGCAAATCATTTTACAATTGATATATTAATGATGTAAAAGGTAATGATGAATAAATGCAATGAAATGCAAGTTTGGATGCATATTATTTGAATGTTTAGTAAAATAGGATAAGTTGAGTTAAATGTTGTTAAATTTGTAATATTGTTTTACTCTAAACAAATACTAATATATTTTACGTGAAAATATGTAAAGCAGTTCAAGAATATAAATATTATATAAGATTATGATTATAAAAAATATAAAAATAAAATTATTTGAATCTGTAGGAAAACAAGCAAATATGATACAATAATAATCATAATCAAGTACAAAATAATGAGCATGTTAATTTTTAAATACGTTTTTGTGTTGCTGAAAAACATTCAACTTGTAAATTAGTGTCGTAAAATATACAGCCTAACATGTTCAATAAGAAATATCTATTGTTATTAAGTTTCTTGTGATTGACGTTGACATCGGATGGGTATTTTGAACTAAAGCGTTCGTGTAAAATCTTGATTAGGTTTTGTGGATTTAATTTAACTTCAAAGCGTGTAAGTTTTTGAAACATTCTTTCAAATTAAAATTCTAATAAATGATTTGAATATTGATATCAAGCTTAAAATTGTTTTCGCAAATTACGTAGAGAAATATTATTCACATTGATTTTCATTTACTTTCATTTTTAAACTTAACATTGCAATCACTGACACTATTCACGAATATATTCGACGGTCAAGCATCCAATTTAATTTACGCTTTGTAACTTTCGAAGAAAATAATACAAGTGCTAAACATTTTTTTAAATCTTGTTTGAGTCTTGTAACCTGATTTTCTTAAATGTTAATAGAATAAAAATGGCTTTATAAATGCATACACCTTTTAGCAGTTCAAAGTAAAGCATAATTTCAAAAATAATTCAAGTTTCAAAAAAATATTGGAATGTAGTCCTATAACGATAATTACCAAGTTTCCATAAGAACTGGCATTGTGAAAAACTTTAGTCATGGTTGAAAACGAAAAAATCTAAGAAGTACATATTTTATATCCTTTCTTGTTACTGGGGTAATTTTTTTTTTTTGCAATAGATGACTTATGTCAGTTGATAAGGTTGCTTAAAATGTGTCAAATATTATACGTAAATTAAAATGAATTTCTGAAGCAATTAGATCCTTTATTTGATTGACTCAATATTCTTTATAATTTTTGTAACGGGCTGATTTATGATATTGGGAATTACCAGTTTATAAATTTGGTTATGTTTTACAAGATTTCGTCATCTTTAATGTTTGTAGCATTGAAAAACTGTTGGGCTTTCGTTATTCCATTACATTACTTGTTTAACTATAAGTATGGTTTGGTGAACTTAAGTTTTACAGGTGCTCAAAATTATAGAACGAAAAATGGTTTATCTAAATCTTATGCTTATGAAGTTGCTAAAAAATAATAAAATAGCTTGTTCAGTTTAGCAATCATTTTTTTAGTTTTTATTTTATTTTCTAACTATGAAAAATACAGATGACGTCTTTATTATAAGAAAGGTTTTTTATTAACCTGAAAGTATTTAAAAATATAATTAAAGAAGCAAAATATGTTTGGTAAGCTTATTTGAGAAATTAATTAGTTTTAGTGGAGTGCCCTTACTTACGAAGTTTGTACTAGCAAACTTAAACTTTACTGGTCTACAAGACCGCAAAAAGCATTTCCAACAGTTTCTCGTTACCTTATTTCTGGTATTTGACAGCCCAAATCCTGTTTGTCTTTGAGATAAAACATGTAGCACACCTTTGCTCACTGCATTTGCAGTACCAAATAACCCAAAGTCTCCTATTTGGATGACTAAGCACACATATAGTACATAAATGAAGAAACATATTTCAAAGAATGATCCGGTTTCCCATGGAATATGAACTAACATTGTTACAGAACAGGATTGTAATATCATTGCCGTAAATGCCAAGAAATTGCTCATAATAGTATGATACTCATTATTAATAACGTTAACTGTGTTCTGAATTTGTCTGTAAGTTACAATAAACTTAACCTTAATTGAATTTGAGCCTATAACAAGATTTTGAAATTGCTTCAAAAAATTTGTTACATTTATCGCACTACAAATAATTATATACCCTGTTAACGGAGCTACGTTGAGTGTAAAACTAAACAATTTTTGATTTAAGATAAGTAAAGCAGCTTTCTTTACAAAATTATAAAATGTTTCATTCTTTGTTTGTTTCAATATGTAATCACTACATTTACATTCATTTAAAATAGAAGTTCCAAAAGCAACAGAGCTACATGGTCCAGACCAGAAAATTAGTAACAGAAAAATCATGGATGACATTCGACAAGCAATTGGAAACACATTTAAAAAATGCATGCACAAGTTTTCCAAATTCGAAAGCTTCTGTTTGATGTTTGTCTTCTTTCTCTCTTTAAATTGTTTTCCTACCAGTAACTGAGAGTTTATTGAAAACTGTATTTCGTGGATACCTATGTAGAATGACAAAACAAAAATAAGACAAAGAAAATTGGATAGCCAAGCAGCACCACTAATAAGATAGAAAATTTTTCTGTAGTTATGTTCAGATGGGCAATGAACAGGCGGGTGGAACTTATTAAGTATTTGTTGGATTAATGGTTTTATTATATAAATTCCACAAACAAGAATTTTGACAGCTAGTTTTGCTTCGGAATTTTTAATGTTTTCATTAGTAAAAATGTGTTTTGTTTTTGTATTGTATCTAAGCAAAGTAGAACCTTCTGCTTGAGATATAACTTGCCTTAATAAGTTCAAACGTTCCAATGACATTTTGCCTGTGCTTAAACTTTGAAAAGGTGTTACTAAAATTTTATTTTGTGGTTGGGAATTTGAAACCCCAACTTTTTCTGAATAAAAGCAAACTTAGAACGAACCAAAAATTTAAACTGTGGTCGCTTAAAGGAAACAAAATCAAAGAATCCTAAACAATATGACTCGACGATTTTTCAAAAATTAAGGACAAAAGGGAAACTGAAAGCAGATTTTCTTCAAATTTAATAGATTGCTTTAAATTGTTGATTGGATTAGTATATTTACAAGACTGACTTGGTAGCACGCTATGAGACAAATGCTGTCGCTTTAACAAAAATGTTTATGGTCTACTTGAACTTTTATGTTTCTTGGGATTTGAAATTAACCCATAACGACTTATTTATTTATGCATTTGATTAAAGCATAACATATTTAATTTTTGAACGATAAATTAGAACATTTCTCGATTCCAGTAGGGAACATCATGATATTTTTATCTTACCAGCAAATCTTTCTTCGTCGTCTTTGTTGGTTTTAAGTCTAGCTTTGTTGTTTGTGAGCAGAAATGAAAATTTGTGAAATTATATTCACTGAAGTGTTGCCGTTAGATTCAAAACGTGTCAATTTAGATGCTTCTAACTAAACCAACTTTTCTAACCACCCACGCAAAAAAATGTCTGACATAACGTAACGAATTAAAATTCTGCCTTGTTGTTTTAGTCCCAATTTTTTGAATTATCTTACTACTTAGTTTTGTTTGCTTTAAATGGAGAGAGAAAATTTTAATTCGTTCTTATGTTATTTCCAAACTGCCACGTCAAGCGAAATTGTCAGATCCAATCTTTTGAAGAAAATGTAAAATAATTTTGTGGTAAATTGTGACACGTATATAATGTAAGTTTTTGACGTTTTCTACATTAAAACAAAAGAAAAGTATTTATTGGGTAATTGAAATCGTGTAAATTTATTATCTTTATTTTTCGTTATGCTATATATTTCAACCTAAATTTTACCCCTGGAATTTTTTGTAAAGATGGTGATATAGAAATATTGTTCCCGAATTTTCGAAAATTTCTATCAGCTTGACAATTACATGACAAACGAATAATACAAATATTAATGTTGTTTCTTGACAGACTTAAATAATCACAAATGGACTTAATGAGTGTTTCAAAGAATCGTTTTAATTACTTTTTGTAGATGTAATAACACTTAAGGTTAATATTACATTTTTAATCATAGAACAATGCCATATTGAAAAATATTCATTTGAATTTTATTCTATCATTATAAGCTATTTTTTAAATCACTTATACCATGCAGTTGTTTGAGAAAATTCGCGGAAACACATTTCTTAATACAGAATTACCTTAAATTCAACAATGTGCTCAAATATGCTCGTCAAAATACAATGTTCGTGTCGAAAACCAATACAGGGTGACCACAACTACTTTTCTGTTGCATCATTCCAACTGTATTATGTATATTGGAATTGATCGTATCACTAAAGAAGCAAGTGCAAATAAATTCTATCTGTCACCGAAACGGTTATCTGGTTTAGGAAAGTCTTCAAATAATTTACACTCAATGTTATGCTTACTAAAAATGTTGTTTTAGTCCAACTGTGCAGTATTTCTGTTTTTTGCTTTGGTTTTTATGAGCTAGTAAATTTGGGAGTTATCAAACGTACTTCCATATCGAAATTTATAATCATATAAAAAGCTACACCAAATCAATTTGAGAAATATTTGCAAAATATTTATTTTGTGGCGCTAAGGACTAAAGCTTTGGTACAAATAACCTTTTAAAATCACCTTTAAAAATCCTACCTCAATTTTGAGGTCAACTTGAAGCCCTTGAAATCAAATGCTGAAGTTTTACCTTATTATGCTTGACATGGAAAAATAAAAAAATAAGTATTTTAAAACAATGCTTTTTAATGTTTTTTAAATCGAATTATTCAAAACCCATAATAAATTTATTTGATTATAAATGGTTAATAAAATGTATTTATTTTCAAATTAAAAAGAAAACCACAACTCTGTTTATTGGAAAACCAAAACAAAATTTAAAAAGCTTTAGGCAAAATACTTGTGCATTTCACTTTTTAATTAGCGTAGCTTTTTATTCAACTTTTAGTGTTCTTTAAAATTATTTGACATGTATTATACTTAACTTATTGCCTCAAGCACCTTTTTATATTCTCTAAAACTTTATGCTTAAAACATATATACTGCTTTATACTGTTTTTCTTTTAACTTATTTGATTTGATATGTACATTTAAAATAAAAGTACAATATTTATCATGATTTTAACAAGCTTTCTAATCATTATGCCATTAAAGTACTATTTGTTATTTCATTAACTTAAATACTTAAATTTTAATACCCCCTATGTTTATAATAGCTTCTGGTACTTAAACAATAAATTACAATTAAACTATAAACTCTAAACTATTATTTTTATCTACATCATTAAGATATTTATGGTAAGGTTACTCGCAAAGTTCAACATTAACATGGGTGTTAATCGATCAACAAAATTTGTTATACCAAATTTAAATCTGATACAATTGCACGACATTCGAAACCTTTTCCAAAACTTGTATGCCCGACGATTTTCTGAGTTCCATGTTCCATTAAACTCAAAGACATCAGTTGCTTCAACATGAAAAACCTCTTTTGCAACAGTATTAACATTGGCAAACAAGCCAAATATACCAAGCTGAGTAACAACACAAACATACAATACATACGAAAAGAAGGTGAGTTGGATTGCATTTTCAATTTGCCATTCTATTAGAACCATCATGACAACACACAGGGCATGCAAGACTACCGCCGTTATACAGAGCGCATTACTCATTACCTTTTGTTGGCAATCGTTTGCCACAGTAGTTATGATTGTGAGCTGTCTGTACAATGGAACGTATATTGAATCATCAATATTGAGATCAACTAACAGCTTCTTGTATTTACGCTGAAACCAAGTAAGGTTGATGGAAGTAATTATGAGCAAGTATGCCGATAGGGGAGTTACGTTCATGGTGAAGCTAATCAGAGAATAGTTGAAATAGAACAAGACAGCCTTTTTTGCATAATCGAATACAATGCCTGCAACTGTTTCTGGTGCCTCAAAATGACAGCTGCACTCGTTTAGAAATGAGGCTCCAATTACCACAGATTTGCAAGGACCGGCCCAGAAAATCACCACAAGAAAAAATATGGGAGACACTCGACAAGCCAAGGGAAACAGTTGAAGGAAGAGCATGCACATTGTTTCCAGAGTAGATTTTTGGATTGATTCGTTTGGTAAACGTAAACGTCTGAATGTTTTGCACAAGTCCAGTTGCGAGTTCAGAGAAAATTGACAGCCTTCTGCTTCTTTGAAAAGGACAGTAGCCAGAATATAACAGAGAGCTTGAGCAATCCATGCTGTTCCACTGACCAATTGGACAAGAGTTCGGTGTTTTTGGGTGCGTGTACAGATTTCGGTGGAATTCGTGTTGAAGTATTTTATGAGTTGATACAAGGGCATGAAAAAGAGACAAAATCCGGTTGCATAAAGCTTAAAGCTAAGTCTTGAACTTGTCCTTTTCAGATCTTCAACTAGACATACTCGGGATTCTTCTTTGTTGAATCGTATAACAGACGAATTACGGGCTTGAGATATACTAGTTTTGAGCAATTTGAGGTGACTTAACGACATTTTGAACTGTAAATTATTTTCAAATAAGCTTTCGAAGTAGTTTTTGAATTATGTTTTATATATTACTATTTGTGGAAAAGTGGAAACTTTCTAGGGATTGTGAAAACACATTATTGTATAGGAAATGCTCAAAATATAATGCTTGAATGACAAAATAACTTTGCAAATATAAATGTTGCCTTTTAAAATACTTGAGATGGAATAAGAACAACAAAAAAGTTGTTAGATGATTTTATATTTGGTTTGGAGGACACTAAAAACAAGATAATTTAAGTACAATTTCTTCGAATTTTAACTTATATCACATATTTTCTTATAAAATATAACTCTTTGGTTATGTTAGATAAATATTACAACTAAAGGCGCCCAGCAAATAATATTCGTCACAAATACAATTCTGCTAAAGTGATATTTAAGTAAAAAGTAAAAACCTTTAGTTTATTTCATGCAAAATAAAAGCCTAAATCTGATCATTATACTACCACCTTCGACATGCCCTGGTTTGAATATTTTGTCACTTTAAAGCAATAAATTAATAGATTAGGATTTGGATTTGGGATTTAATTTGCTCGTGTACAACCTTTTCCATGCTCACATTAAATTTTGCCAGTGTATACTCCATATTACATGCTTAGTCATAACCTGCGCAAAATATTATTTTCCCACTATTTTACAATACATTAAATATGAACTCTAGCAGCAAGCTTTTATTTCTCAAACATAATTTATGTTGAACCCTTTAAAGTGAAAAACAATATTTATCACTTCAGCCATATGTTTCGAAGAATGGACGTACAATCATATTTTTAAATCTAAATGTTCCAACAACAATTTTGAAAACGAAGCAAATATTCCAACAAATATTCTTTAGTAAAAAAATTTTAGCTCAGAAAAGGCTACCAAAATTTTAGCAAAATACAACATTACTCAAATAATGTGCAAAACTGATATTTCTCGTTACATATTAAATTATTTTTTAGACATTGGTTCAGGCATAAATATATTGTTTTTCTTACAAATATCTACTTAAAGCCTTTAATATTTTCATTTGTGTCATTATAGCTTAATTACTAATGTCGCATTTCGTTACATAGTTAATAGCTCAGTTTACTTCAAAATAGAATGCTTAACATCGAAATGCGTTGAAACATCTTGTCAACATATGTTTGATGGTAAATGCTTAAGTAATGTTTTAAAAACCATGTATAATGAAATTAAATGGTTTACAAGCCTAGTTGATTTATGCATTTCTATCAATACTGAAAAGAGGAACAACAAACAAATAATACAAAACATCTACTAATTTTTACAAGAGAAGTTCCTGCTTTGCTAATGGAGGTAGATTTTTTTTTGTTTCTGTGACAATTTGTGTTTTAAGTTTTATTAATTAGGTCTTATTGATGCTTTTGTTTTAATTCTAAAAACGTATTAATATTACTTGGTTTTCGTTTCGTTGAAATGATGTTACCAGACTAGCAATCTAACATATTGAATTTTATTTTGTTGTCCGTGGCGAATTTACTTCCTTATTTGCAAGAAGCATACAAATAAACCAAGCTTTATTTTAAACTCAAATATTGGCATTCCATTTTTTCTGGCTTATTTCATTTAGAATACTCCGATATTCCAAAATGTCACGTACCAGCCAGTAATAATTTCTTGTGCAACTTTAAACAATGTATTATTTGAATTTTCTTCATGACACTTTGTATTTTTCTCATTTTGTTATGTTACTAGCAATAACGTAACATCAAACTACCTTTTTGCGAAATCAGATAAGCCCATGGTGCCAGTTTCTCTTTTTTGAGGAAAATATTATTTCACATATTTTCAAAGATTGACGTTGATAATTTGACATCGTCGTTACATAAACCGTTGTTTTAATCTTGATTTATATAAGTTTTCATGTTTTAGACACTACACGACAAGGTGTAATATATTTTATAATATTTGATGGCATCAATTATTTCAATGTGAAAAACAACCACCGTTTTTTCGTATACCCTTGGCATTGCTTGAAATATAGTAATATTTTGTTTCTTATTTTCTTTCATGAGAAACAAAACTCATACACTAAACATGTATTAAAATGTGTTCAAGTGAAAGCATTGTAGACATTATAAGCACGACGTTTTCATGTATATGTACATTTATATTTTATCAATATAATTCATTGTCATCTTCCTGTGGTATTTAAATTTGACTTGTATTTCCACAAAAGTTTAATCGTTCATCTATCTCATTGATTTATAAAAATGGAATTTGTGAAAGAAAACAAATGATTTTTTTCCATTTAAAGTTATTTAATTCTATTTAGTTATATTTCTAAGTTCAAACTAAGGTTCTTAGACTAAAAAGTATCAATAGTTTAAACTGCTGACGTTCTCAGTTTGCATCAAGGTTTACTGAAAAAATAGAAATACACGTGCACGACTGCTTACCTGAAGAAATAATGAATAGTACGAGAAAGATAGCTTGTTATAGCATAATTTTATTTGACATTTTAGAGTTCTGGGAATTTTCAATTCTAGAAAACGTGTCTTTAGTTCTTGTCAATATAATCTTCTATTCCTATGAACTCGGTTGAAGTGTTCAAACACCTGTAATGGAATGACAGTATTTAATAAATATCTGGCTAGGGAAAATTGTTATGTAAAATGTTGATGAAAGATAATTTGGAATATGGTCGTGACAAATAGGAAACTCTGAAATGAACGTATATGTAAATACAAAGGATGAAATAGCAAAGTATGTGCTTTAACAAAGATCGCTCAAATAGAAGTATTTACATCACACTCTCTTTGCTTATAACATGACTTAAAATTATAGTATGAAGTGTCAAATAAGTTGAGTAGGATGTAATTTAATTAAAATGTTGTGTTCTTTAGTCAATCTGATAAAAGTCATTAAATAAGACTCAAATATTTCTTTAATTACGAACGTTGTAACTCATCATTCTACTTTCATAGATAAATTTTAAACTTTATGTAGGTGGCACGTTGAAAACAAGTTATATAAAAATTCCGCCAATACTGCTTCCCGACCTTTATTCAACTGTTTTAAGTCCAACAAAAGACATCAATAAACGGCTGAGCTCTGAAAATAATTTTTTACAGAAATATAAGTTTATTATTGAAAATCTAATTTCGAAAGATTACTTTTATGTTATATTAAACCTGTTCTTACATATTATTAAAATTTAACTTCAGTCATATTTACTCAAAACGTATAACAAATTACATTACCTTCACTTAACAAATTCGTCAAATAAGTTCAAAATGTCCGGAAACTATACCGCACTGCTTAAAAAATGTTCATCCCAGGCAAAATACTCGTCTGTTTTAAAATTTGATCAAAATGAAGGCCAAATTTGTTTCGTAAAGCAATTGAAAAGCGCCAAGAGGAATCTTACCATCAAGCTTTTTGTAACTGCACTCATCCTTGTTATGATTCCAACATATCAAATCATAAAACAAACTACCTCTGTTGAAACCTGCTCACACAACCAAAAGTACCGAAAACTCGTCCAGTTGGTCAGTGGAATGGCATGGATTGCTCAAGCATTCTGCTTCCTTTTGACTTTCACTCTTTATCGAAATGCCGATGATTTTCGATATTCTCTCAACACTCAAATGGACTTATGGAAAACATTTCAAAATTTCAACAAGGGAACAAAACAAGTCAAAATTTCTACCGTGGAAAAACTATGCATTGGATATCTTCAACTATTCCCATTTGCTTGTCATATGGTACCTGTCTTTATACTTGCTGTACTATTCTGGGCTGGACCATGTGGTTCTGTTGTCGTTGGTACATCCTTTTTGAACGAATGTTCCTGCAATTTTGGCAAATCCACTGCAAACACTCGGTTATTATTTGAACAAGTGAAAAAGATAATTCTAATAATTTTTAACTACTTACTTATCAGCTTTACGGTAAACACTGCTCCCTTTACAACTTACATACAAATCATCACAGCTATTAATCTAAATAGGTTTCTGAGTGTATACAAAAATTTGGTGGTTGACTCATTTTTTCTTAATTCGAATTACTTATTGTTATACAGGCAACTTCAAATTTTAACAAGAGTTGTCAATAATTGTCATAAAACTGTGATGACAAATGCGTTAGGCTTAACAGCGGTGTTGCTACATGCGCTCTGTGCTGTCATGATGGTAATGATAGAATGGCGTGTTGAAAATGCTATAGAACTTGGTTTCTTTACGTATGTATTTTATGTTTGTATTACTGTGGAAATTGGAGAATTTGGTTTATTTGCAAGTGTTAATACTATGAGTAAGAGTGTATTTGATAATCTTGCAATCATTGCAAAGTTCAATGGTACATGGAGTTCAGAAAATAGAAGAGCATTTAAACTCTGGAAAAAATTTCGATATTCGTGTACTGATGTTAAGTTTAAGTTTGGTAGCACAAATTTTGTGGATAAAAAGACACCAATTGTTTTGGTGAACTTTGCAAATCATTTGACAATTGATTTATTAATGATGTAGAAAAAATAGGAGTAGATTCAGTGGAAGGGGAAAAATAATAAAAGGTCACGTTTTTTATAAATAAGTTTATAAAATATTTTACAATTGTAATTTATTCTTTCAAATTCCTAACTAACACTGTAAATAAAGACTAGTGTTGTATAATAATAGATGTTTAATAATAGTTACTGGTAGAAAACATTTGATAAATGTTTAATTGATATTTTTTAAAAATGTTTTTTAAAACTAATGGGTGTTGTAACACTTTAAAGCCCTTTTTATTTATTATTTTATTGATGCTATACTAAAGAAATTTAGAAATACATATGTAGAAGAACATTTAGGACATTTCGGTTACCTTATTTTTGCAATCCTTTAGTCAAAGTTTGAATTACAGAATAGAGTTAACAACTAAATAGGCATTCAAATTATAAGATAAGACTAAATTTATGTAAATAATGACTTTTGACAAATCACCTAAATATATATGGACTTTGTGCACATTTTCTTTGATATTAAAAATAAATACTAAGTTTACCAAAGGCTACCAATGCATTTATTTACAATTCATCAAAAAGTTTCTTAGTAATCTAAAAAAAACCTTATAGCATTACTTGCAAACAAAAACAACATTTCAGCAATGTTTGATAAACTAGCAGCTTCTTTTGTAAAATTCAAGAAACAGGTTTTTATTTATTTTGATGCTTCAACATTTTTTCCGTTAGAAAAAAAATTCCAACCGTTTTGAAAACCATTGCATATAATCATAGCATAATATTGTTTTCTAGCTTTGCACGAAAAATTGGATTTACAGGTAAATTCACTTGTAAAATTATAGTCCATTTAGGAATAAGGAAATGCCAAATGCTTTAGAAACTCCAAAGCAACGAGTTACTTTGTATTATTTTTTGCAGGTCAACACACTTTTTCAAGTGAACTCGTTGCATAAAAAAATAAGGCAAGTTTTGATTTTTTTAAATATATATTTTGAGTGGCGTACAGGTTTGCAAGATAAGCTGTAACTGACGCATGTCAGCAGACATGTTGTTTCGTTAAAAAGAGGCAACTATTTAAAATAAATTGTCATGTGTTTTCGGAAAAACTGAGATTTTACATTAGATTCTAAAAGTCTTTGTGATTCTTGTAACACGAGTAGTGACATGAGTTATGAATATTCTTCAACATAACAACAAAATAGCTCTTATATTTTACCACAACATATTATAGTACAAATGAATAACTGTCAAGTTTTGGTAATATTTAATAGTTCATTGCTGAATATTACTCCAAAATATTTTGATTGACGTTGTTTGTTCACTTCAAAATAATGCTAACTGAATTTGAACTACCTTTATATTGATACTATTTTAATTATTGCGAGTTCTTATTTCAAAATATTATTTTTTGTAACTTCATATTATGTTCTTTATGAAATATTTCTTTATAAAATAATTACAATAATTCAATTACGTTTGTGAAATTGTAGAAATCAAATATTGAATCTCCAAAACTTAACATATGTAATTATTAAATTTGCCAATCTTGCATTGGAACAAAGGCCTAGTATTCTTTACATATTCTAAGATAATGATATTATGAAAAAGACTATTTAAAAAAGGCAGTGGAAGTTGAAGAGTAAAAGCAAAACCAGATTTAAATATTATGATGATTTGAAGGTTAAACAAAACTAATAACAACATAATAAACATTTAGCTTTAAAATTCCTAATAGTGCATCTCATAAAATAATATGATTATTAAAAATGTGTTTGACTAAAGAAAGTCTCCTTAAAGAAATTATTACAACGTTAAAAAATTAATTAAAAATTAAAAAACAATCCTTTTTTTTAACTCCTTGTTTTTGGGTGCAAATATAAAGTTAGTACTTATTTTTCAGGAATTTTGAACCCTGACCGAAATATGCTAGCGTAAACGTCATTGAGTGTTGACCGAAAACCGAATGTTTTCTGTTATTTTAAAATCGTGACAAGAAATCTACAAATACCAGTTTTTTGATGTAATAATTTCTCGAAGTAAATCTTTCGTGGTTTTAATCGGATAAAAAATACAGTTGACCATGACCGCCAGACTAACGCAGCACATATGGGACCTCCGTGATCTTTTTGTCCGTGTCCTTAAAACTTTGAAATACTTCTACATGTTTTCATTTTGTGGAAAACATGAATGAAAAATGCCAACCTATATCCCCGTTTTTAGAAAGTTGCGACTTACTCGCTGAAATATTTGTTACGAAAACGTTTGCTTCGATTTAACTTTCAGTTTAATCATTCTAGCACTTCGAATTATAATAATAGTTTGCTAAAATAAATTTCAAATGAAACTTGATAAGAAATGTATGCTTTCTTTGTACTTCCTAATTTAAACAAAATAATATTCTTCACGTTGTTATGACATAAAATCCTCGTGAATTTGTGAATGGATAATCATGACTCAAATGAAGGTGTTTTAACACAACATATCTTCGGGTGAGTTAAATGTTCTTCTTATTTATTAAGCTTTGTCCAACATTAAGATAGTCTTGAATTAAAACTTTAGTATTAGTAAAACCGCTCACTTGATAAATGATCCGAATTTTTTTTATATAAACGTTTTGTGATATAGTTTATGGCATTGTTTTTAAGTAGCGTGGTTTTTGGCTTGTTACCAGTCAAAAGTAGTTTTGCCAAACTAAATAAAGGACCACATTAGTTGTTAGATTTCATGATAAAATTTAAGCGTTTGACTCGTAAACAAAACCTTTGCAAAGTTTGAAAAGTACCCGTGCCAATATAAAATGTGTTAAGTTTGCAATAATCATCGATTTAATCTAAACGACAAACAAACAACAATGATTTTATTGTGCTGCGTAAAATTTTGATTTGTTTTTCTGTAAGGCATGCTGTGTCAAGATTTCTTATCAACATTGACTAACTCAATTGAAAACATGTTTAAAGTTTACAAAACAAAATTTAACATTATTTAATGTTTTAGAAGTAATTAAATGTTGTTGTTTTATTCTAACCATTTTTTTAAAAGATAAAATGTACATATCAAGCAATTTGTAATTAAAATAAAATAAAACAATGTATAAAATATGGTTCTGACTATTATGTACTGAGAAAATTTTCAGTGGTTGAAACAAATAGTGAATTTAACAAAGTATTGACTTCAGGGGAAATGTATACAGAAAGTTATTAAAATGATCTACAAGTAAAATCGTAAACGAATTCTACACCACAGTTGTTTTGGTATTTGATAGCCCACACAGTTCTCACAAATTAATGAATAACTTGGTCGCCTTACTAAACAAACGGAGAGTAACTGTTCAGGATTAAAGGTTTAAATTTCTATTAATTTGAGCGCCCAAATCTACTGAATTTACCAAAGCTCGTAGCTTTTGAAGTTCAATTTCATCAGTTGTCTTGATGCGTGGTTAATGCAAATATAAGTTCAAGTTTGACTGCGCTTTATTGAGGGGATACCGTTTTCAGACCATTATTTAAGCATTTTAGTACTTAAATCAAACAGCGAATCAATTAGTAATTACGACAGAATTTTTTTATGACTATTCCAAAGCCTAAATTCCGTTTCCAAAACGTCTAAAGCTTACAAAGAAATTGAAACGCTTATTATGATAACGGCCTGCATTTTGGTTGTCAAGTAAAAATATTTGATATTCAAAACGGCTGCATGAAAGTAAAGTTTTGTAAAGTTAATTACTTTGTATTTTAGTTGATAAAACGACAGACAAACTGTTCTTTCATACAAAATTATTTCTTAAAAATGCTTCAGCTCTGTATCCAGGCCGTTATCATAATGAACGTTTCAATTGAATTTACAATTATTTGAAAAGCCTTTTTGTAACCAGTTGATTGAAAATAAGCAGTTGACTCGCTAATTTCTCTTCTTTGAGCATATAATTCGAATTGAATTTGCAACAACAGAATTTTTTCAAAACCTATCCAGCATATTTTAGAAAACTTTAAGACATTCAAGACATGCTCGTCTCATCAGGATTATAGAAAAATTGTCCATTTGATCAGTGGTGCTGCATGGATTGCACACATGTTTTGCTTCGTAGTAGTCGTTGCAATTTATAGAGGTGCAACCGAAATACAATTTTCTTTGAACGCTCAGTTGCAAACAGGGCAGTTCTTTCAAAATATAAAAAAAATACAAATTTTTGTTCAAAGAAAAAGATTATTCAGATGACAAGTCTTGAAAGGCTGTGTGTATATTTTTTTGAAAATATTTCCAATCGCTTGTAAAACAATTCTGGTTATTTTGCTTGTCGTTCTATTTTCGAGCGGACCATGCCACTCAGTTATTTTTGGGACTTCTATTTTGACCGAATGTAAATGCGTAAAATACAGTATTGAACTACAAAAGAGTCCATCGTATTGGATGCATAAATATGGAATCAAAATATTTTTGTTTATCTTTAACCATGCCTTAATAAGTTTTACAATGAGCGTCGCCCCTTTAACAGGATACTTACTTATTTATGGTGCGAAATATATAATGTATAAAAAATATAATCCGTACTGATTTCATGATGACTGGGTATATTTTGAAGCTGAGAAGAATTCAAATTATAGTTAATGTTATAAACAGTACTCAGCGGTCTATACTTAGTAATGCATTGGCAACCACTGCGTTGATATTACATTCATTTTGCGCTACGATGCTAGTTTTGATTCCCTGGGAAGTAAAATCAGCATTACAACTAAGTTTCTTTATGTATGTTCTGTGTGTTTGCAATCTGGTAGACCTGTTAAGTTTAAAATCGCTAGTTCCAACTTTATAAGTAAAGGAACTTCCTTAACTTTAATTAATTTTGCAAATAAACTCAGTAAACATATCTTACTATTGTAAACGTATGTAAAATAAACAGGAAGATTTTTTCGAATGAAATAAAAGTTTCAGCTAAAATGATTAAATTATTTAAAAACTGAAATACTTGAGGAAAAAGAACGACGATCATACATTTTTAAAAATAATCTAATCGAATGTGATAATTCGAAATAGACGCCAAGCAGCTTTTAATCCCTAGTTTAACCTTAAATATTCTGATTGCTGTATGTTTGTCATATTCATATGTATTTATTGATTTACAAAAGAAAATTAGATTTATGTAAGCCACTAAACCCAACCATCATCATGTTATTCTTTTTTAAGGAAAAAACAAGTATTTTAATTATTTTGTTTCGAAAAATTCACATTTGTATCATGACCAGCCAGTCCCATGTTAGCCCTTTGTAAACTTTATGCAAATAAACGTAAAGAATAATGACAATTATATATTACTTTCTCCATTGTTTGAAAAAAACAATAAAAAGTACGCTATTTCATGCCGAACATTTTATATCATATGTATGTTTATTTAAGTAAGTAAGAATAGTGAAGTATTGGCTTACAAACATTTGCAAGAATCTTATAAAGGTATATCATGTTATATCATATCACAATTTAAGTTAAGGGATCATTCTACATTCAGCTAATCATTAAAATTCGTTAAGTATGCAAAGAATTCTATAACTTCGTTTATTAACAAAAATTTCATAATTTTCATTCAAGCAGTTACTCATTTAGCCTACAACATTAATATATTTACAGTAAGATTCGATGTAAAGTTTAGCAAAATAAGTGGAGTTTGCTGATCTACAAAATTTGTAATTCCCAATCGAAACCTAATAAAGCTAAATGTCGAACGAATCTTTTTCCACCGTCTATATGCTTTTCGACCTTCTGTGTTCCATGTACCATTATAATCGAACATTTCAAATGCTGAAATATTAAAAACCTGTTCTCCAGCAGTGCAAACATTGGCAAAGAGCCCGAAAACCCCAATCTGTACAATAACGCAAACATAAAGTATATAAGAAAAGAAAGCAATCTGAATTATATTTTCGACACGCCATTCCATCAAAACCATCACCACTACACATAGTGCTTGTAGAGTTACTGCAGTGACACACAATGAATTACTCATTAAATGCAAAGAACTGTTGACTATATTGCAAAGTATTTGAAGCTGCCTGTACAAGATAACCTTGTTTGTGTCAGTGACATGTGAACAAACCATTATCTTCTTATAGATCCCAAGAAACCTTATCATTCGTATAGATGTTAAAATTAGTAAATACGAACTAAATGGTGCTACATTCATTGTAAAACTAATTAAAGAGTAGTTCAGGCCGACTAACATACCCTTCTTTGCAAACTCAAATAACGAAACCAACAAATTTTTGGGATTGATCAACCGACAGGTGCACTCCGATAAAATCCATGTACCTACCACAACTGAGTCACACGGTCCAACCCAGAAAAGTACAAGAAGTAGTAGTAATGGAGCCAGTCTACAAGCCAATGGGAAAATTAACAGAAAATACATGCACAATTTTTCAAGCGTTGAATGTTGGCCTTGTTTCTCAGACTTTTCTAAACGTTGAAATGCTTGGCATAAACCTAGTTGAGTGTTAAGAGAAAACTGAATGTCCTTTGCTTCTTTGAAAAGTACCATTGTCAGAATATAACAAAACGACTGAGCAATCCAAGACAATCCACTTAGTAATTGGATAAGTTTTTTGTAGTTCGGGATACGATTGCAAGTATTGATTACAATTATTTGCTTGAAGACATAGTGTATAGGAATCAAGACGATACACACACCAGTGATAAAAAGCTTAGCATGGAACAGTGTCCTTACATTTTTAAGTTTCGAATCAAAACTAACTCGGATTTTTGTTTTATCAAACCTTAAAACAGTTGACTTTTGTGCTTGTAACATGACTTTGTTAAGTAAGTTTATGTAGTCGGATAACATTTTGAAATCTTCAAAGTAATAGATAAATATGCTTAAATGTATTGCTAAAAGTTATTGCTATTGCAAAATGTACAACTCCAATTTTAATACTTGTCAGAACGGATCGTATTTCAAACCTCTTACAGTTAGATTAGACTAGTGAAGTGTAGCTGTGTTTGGGTACAAAAGATCAACCTCAAAAATTTCTGGTATGACTTCTGTATCTGTATGGCTTACAGTGCGGAAGATTTATGAATGAAACAAATAGCGACACATAAATTGTTATGGATTATTTTTTACGGTGTTTTGCAGACTATTTCTTACACGGCAGTTGAAATTTAGCTTCATGTTCAAAATATTGACCATTTTTGGTGAAGCTTATGGAAGTAATCGTGATGAAAAATCTATGAAGACCAGTATTGACATGTAATATTTCTCAAAGCAAAGCCCAACGATATAAATCAAATAAGAAATACAATTAACAACAACCGCCGCATAAACTCAATTAAATAGTTCAAATTTGATTCAACAATTGTTGAACACAATGTATGTGCTAACTCGGAAAAGTAGCAAATTTATTACAAAACGTTTATTTTGATCATATTTCAGAAAAGGCAGCCATAACTGAATACTCGATACTGTATATTCGATACATAGAATACCTAGGAAGTAGATATAATTTAATTTAATTTTGACAAAAAACTACAACACATGGAATTTTTTGACTTTTTTCAACATAAAGTAATCAAATGTGAAATTTCGTTATTTGCTGATATTGAGTTACTTTTATATACTGTATAATAATTATATATTAGCATTTAAGTAATTATAGTAGTACTTAACTTGTTAACTTATGACTTTAAGTATTTGCATGAATATTCTAAAGGTAAATCATGCTTTATCATATCACAAGTTAGGTTGATGGATTATTCTACATTC
>JAQIWN010001568.1:0-19821 GCA_034699025.1 Entomobrya cf. arborea Gr-Col-00668
TTTTTTTTTTGTTTTGTGCGTGTCACTCGCATTCACACTTTGTTGACCAACAATACACGCATAATATTTATCCCCACAATGGAAATCACAATCACACAACTTAATATTATTGTTATGAATTTGTGCATAATCCGCATTATCGTGCATCATCATTCCTATCTTCATTGTTCTGCTCACGCAATATGCCAACAACAATGTAACACAAATATACAGATAATTTATCATAAATAAATATACAAATGAAAAGGAATAAAATAGATATACATAGTGATGGTATGAAGACAAGGGGGGAAAAAGGCAAACAAAAGGAAGGATTCTTCGGAAAGTGTGTCGATCTCGATCTATAATGCTTCTTTTTTTTGTTTTGAATGGCAATTGACGCTTGAAGGCAGTCATTCGCTTTTTAAAAAATCTCTTTTCCTGCTGCTGCCGCTGTACCAAAATATAATATGCATATTATGCAGTAGTTGAGAAGAAGAGGAGATTTGAAAATGTCTACTTATCGAAAATGGCTTCTCCAAACAGTAAACAGAGTAACCTGTTTTGTTGATGTTGCTGCTACACTACCTGTTACGGTAAGCCTTTGTTACAAGTAACGACATTTACAATGCAGTGCATTGCATTATTAAAATGGATGGACTCGTCTTGTCTTCCTTCTTTTTGTTTAGTCATTTATTTTCTATATGTAATTGGTTTCGTATAAATATCTAGCCATAAAGTACCAGTCTCAAAAATATTTGCATTAATTTCTTTCGCTTTTGAGCACATGTTTAAAATTGAAATTGAAAGTAAAATTGAATCAATGGTTTCTGCATTTGTTTGTGTGAAATTGCTTAGCTTTTTTGTAATATGTTGTGGTTCGCTTGCTGTTTTTGTTTTGACTGAACTGAACTGAAAGGCAAGTTTCATTGGATATAAA
The DNA here is from genome assembly GCA_034699025.1 of Entomobrya cf. arborea Gr-Col-00668. NCBI lineage: Eukaryota > Metazoa > Arthropoda > Collembola > Entomobryomorpha > Entomobryidae > Entomobrya > Entomobrya cf. arborea Gr-Col-00668. The sequence continues at coordinate 920 of JAQIWN010001568.1, forward strand.
AACGCACATATTTTATACCTTGTCTTGTCACTTTTCCTTGTGTGATTTATGCTTTTGTTCCTTTTTGTCCTGAATTGAATCTTGTTCTTCTTCATTCTTCAATGAAATGAAGTAATATGCAGGTTTTTAAGAATATATTTTTTCTATTCTCTTTTTTTAAATGTATGCAACTCACAATTACAATGTTTTGCTGTAATTCTTCCTGGCGCTGTATATTTTTCATTTTGAATTACATTTTCATCTTTTGTAATTGTTACGCTTTGTTGCTCTAATTGTCAAATGGCTGTAGTGCCCTTTATGTGGTTGTTTTGAATTGCCAGATTTTTACTTTTTTGTCAACAAAATCATAAAAAGTATCGAAAATGGGTTGGCTACAAGCAATTACAATAACAATTACGTAGCGCACTTATGACGAGATACAGTAACACCAACGCACAGACATTTAAAAGCAATATAAATCCATTTAAAGTAGTGATGGATGACCATACGCACGTGTTGATGGGGATGCGTCGGAGACTTGCAGTTTGCAATGCAACAATTCAGACAATAAAAATTGGATAAAAGTGCATATCAAAATGGTGATTATGATAACCATTGTTGCAATTACCTTTATTTTATTGAGGTAGATAGGGAATCTGATTGTTTTGAGGACACATCAACAATAGTGGCGGTGGCAATTTAGTGGTCATAAAATAGCTAACCAAACAAACAGGAGGTAATGTTAAAGTGGTGAAACTAACGTTGGTCATGTGTCATGTGAGGAGGTAACAAGATCTGGTATACATGACGAAGAATACTGACATTTATATCGAAAATTCAAAATAAATTGTCATTCAATCGACCATCAATTATTTTATGGGCTGTCAACAAGCCAATTTTATACCATGACAGGTTCGTGTAGCATGTGGCTGCAGCTGCATAAAATAAGCGGTTGATAAAAAAGGAAGAAGATAGGTACAATTCCACTTTAAAATCGTTTGAAAGAGTACATCGGTGGTGCCTGCCCACGCCATGATGTGGATGTGACTATGTGACATGGTGTAAATAGCCACTTTCAGCTTCCTTTTTACAAGCATTAAATGCACTTAACACGAAATTAAATTGTCATCAGTATCACGGTTGCTTATTTATTCTCCTCGGTAAAAAAACTGACAATGGTCTGTAGGTCCATTGTCAATTTTCAATTGCAACTGGTCATTTGATCGATTGATGTTTCAATTTAAAAGAAGAAAAGCAATACGGAATATGTGGGATTACAGTGTAAAATGGCAGTGATTAGTACGAAAGGGTACAGGCTTACCAATGGCCAATGACTGACCATTCATTTTATTCTTTTTTTTCTGCTGTGAATCGAAATAATTACGAACACGGAAGAAATTATGTAGATTTCAGGCTTTATCTTCAAATCATGCTATGATCATTCTTTTTTAATTTAATCTGATCATTGGTCACTGGTGTGGTGACCAATGCAGTGTTCCTTAACCTTTACAGTTGGACAGCGCACCTTTTTATTGATCTATTGTCCGGTTCATCTTAATCAACTATGCCACTTCAATATAATTTATCCTTAACTTATATGACTCATGCGTACGTCTATGACAAAGGTAACTTGAAACATAAAACGCCCATTTTGGCAATTTGCTTCGTACAAAATCAAAATAGTAATATAAAAATAGATCTTTTCTTGTATATGATGAAAATCTAACTAACCACGTGTCTTCAAGTGCAACAAGAATGATTAACTGGAAAATCCATTACTTTTTCACAATCTTCAACAAAGCTTTTTATTTATCAGATGGAGAAATAATAGTGTGTGGAATTAGTACGGATGTACGGAAGGCTGAATACTCCATTTATTGCTCTCATCATCTCATCTTGTCTCGTCGTCATATTTTTTTACGACTTCAGACGACGGTTTCTCTAATAACTTTGTTAATTTCATGACGTTTTTTTGTGGATCGTATGATACAGAGATTATCCACAAAGTTATTACTGTTCACATTTAATTATGCTATCATCAAAACTTGTACTAATTTTCATTTTCAATGTACATGCAAAAGATGTCTTACTGGATTATCAGAAACTTTACCTACTCCCCTACTAACTGCGTGGCAAGGCATTGTAAATTGGGAATGGAATCAATCTTTTCCATCTGACCTTCCAGAAAGTCATCACATTATTTCAGCTCTTTCCTTTATGAGCTCCTAAACTGAGAGCTGAGTGCTCAATTTAGGAAACGCTTAACGACATTTATAACTGCGAACATGACGTCATCATCATCTGTAACGCCATCATGCTTTTGATGCGATTATGGTTTTCAAGAAGAATTAATGGAATTCTTTTCTCTTTTATCAACTTTCCATTCATATGCATCCAGCGTAATAAAAAACCTAAATATGAAATTTGAGACCTCTCGTGTCATACCATGCACCCTGTGCCAAAAAAACGAGTGTTGCATTTTAAATTTGTAGGATATTACGATTACGACATAAAATGCCTTTCTATTGAGAAACCTCACTGAAAACATAACTCATTTTTACTGACATGCACACCAAGAGCTCTTATTGTAAAAAAAAATCTTTTTAAATAGATTTGCCATTCTATCCAATACCAACACCGACCGACCACAACCAATTGGGTTTTATGACGATGGATGGAAATGGGATTATGGATTATGTAGGAAGGACGTATATCGAATATTAATTTTTTTAGTAAGTTGGATTAGCAGGATGACTTATTAAATGAAATGGATATTAACTACGCTGCATATTTTAAAGGAGAACAAAGAGAACAAGTGACTCACTTGAAGTGAATATGGGTTGATGGGATGTGGTTTGAGTTCTAAATGCATCTAATTTTTCCAAGTTACAAATGCCGCAAAAGATTCCCACAGGGAATTTTCCTTTTTTATGCAGATTATGAGGATTAATATAATGCATGGAAAAAGGAGGAGTAACAGAAGCCAAATGGCAAAAAAGATTAAAGGAAAAAAACTTTCTGAATTAGTTAGCTTACTGGTGCAATAACTAAACAGACCAACAATTCCTCTGTGATTTAATGGCGATGATGATGATGAGAAGTTGGGGAGGTACGGGAACAAAGTGGTGGATTTTTTATTGCCCTTTTGCACACAACAAAAGGTACACCAACAGATCATATCTTGGTGGTGTATGAAATAATAGGTGACTACACATTATATGGAGATAAATATATAAAACTGTCTGTGATGGCTGGAATGGAATTTTTGAGATTTGGAAAGAGAGATATGTGGGATGTAGCAGCTTCTGTGATCTGTGTGTAGTACTTTTTTATTGTTTGCCTGGTTTATTTTTTTGAGATCAACAATGGTATTGTAAATGGCACCCTTTCATTTGCATTGTTGCTAAATTGGCTGTTTCATGTCCGGAGAAATATTTACAACAGCAGCCATGTTGTAATTCATACTTTTGTTGTGCACTATATCGTGTAATACAAGAAGATTAACTTGGCAGATTACATTCCACTCCTCTGACTCGAACTGTCGTGCAACTCAAAAAGTTGTGTGTATGTTTGTGGAAGAATATATACAACAACTGTGTATGTTGTTCACGAGATTTCAACTGTCCAAATATGGAAATGGCAATGTTCACTTTGGTAAAGTTAAATAGCATCTGGCTAATGACATGATGAGCTTCATTTCATGAACATCGTTATTACGACGAATTTCACAATGTAAAAAAGGGAAGGAGAAAAAGGCAACCGAGCCGAGCCAACAACTTTTCAAATTGTTCAAAAAGCAAGTGAGATGGAAGGATTGATGTAAACGGATGGATGGAAAAACAGTACATTTGTTCGGTATCTGTCTGCTTTTCATTGTTCATCTGCTGGAGTCTCAATTTTTATGATTTTTTTTGCAACAAACAACGTCACGGCACCAGTCTTTTCTTTCCTCTTCCTGCTATTTTGAAACCATGCATGTTATAATAGTTCATCTGCTGTGTATTCATGATGCTCATGTTTAAAAAAAACATAACCATCAAACATGCTTGAATATCTTGTAGGCTTATCGCTAATAATCAATCGGAAACGTCACTTGTACGTAAAATATTTGGCAATTAGAAATTGTTAAAAAAGGAGCGTATTGAAACTAAAAACAACGAGGAAGTCTAATCTACAACTGGCGTAGTATTTAAACTATCGGAGTCGGTACCTGTTTTAACCACGTTTACTTATAATTATATTCTATTTAAAGTTTATTGCGAAACATAAAAATAGCCTTATTCACCCACTGACCACACGACATGGACCTAATTAACATCGTGACCAAGAGTCCTAGTGTGAATTAGTAAAAGTGCAAATATTTACGCTCATTTATATTCTAAATTGTAATTTCGCTAAATAAAAACCAGCCCCTGATTTCCTTTTAGCTTTTTTGATTGTTGTTCCATCACGTCATCATTTTTCGTCATAAATGCATTTCTTACTGTCGAAACCAGATTTCTTTCGAGTTACTGATTGATTTTTTTCTCTATTTTTATGCTGATTACTTTTATGCTAATTGCAAGCAGTAATGTTGCAGAAAAAGTGCATTTTCGCAACAGGCCAGGCCAACGTTTAAATATAGACCTTTACCTAATGAACACAAAGACGAGAAACCAACAAAAATCATAAACCTTAATCAATATCAACCATCAATACTTCTCTGCAAGTTGTCGTGATCGTGTCAAGATTACCTCTACGATTAAAGTTACATTACATTACCATTACAATAAGTAGTCATCAAGTTTTATCACTCTAATAGTAATAACAATAAGTCACAAACTAGGTACTACTTACAATTTGCAATACAACTACTTATGTTATTTAATCAATAAACAATCAAGTCAGTTCACAAGCACAAGTCGACAAGTCCCTTTTCTTCAAAGGTTGAGTTGAGTTAGTCGCTGACGGCAACTACGACGTTGACAGTGACGTCGACAACGACAAACGACGACACTGCACTGCATTCTCCCTATCTACTTGCATTATTCAATCAATCCTTTCTGTTGTCTTTGTCCCTTTTTTTTAGCGACTCAGGCGACAACATTACTACCAACCGCAGGCGATTGTTTCGTGGTGTGGTGGTAGTGGTGGCTGGTTACTGCAAATTACAAATACAAACACAGGCGTGTGCTGAAATCCATTAAGGGTGACCATCATATCATCATCATTGCCGCCATGCCACCTCCATCACCACACCACCATTTATCATTATTACTAGTTCTGCTGCAATTCAATTAGGTTAAAAAAGAGGTAGATCGTGCAACAAAGTAAAAATAGGTATGATATGCTGATAAATGCTCTAATATGACTACTCCAAAGCTGAAATTTTAAAAATAGGTTATGTTATGTGTGTATTCAGAAAAACCAACAAAGTGGCTGTTATGCACTTCGAAGTCGTGTCCCTTCCCTTCCCCCAGTAGTTTTTTTTTGCTAAAAGTAGACATACAATGCAATGCAATGCAAGTAGAAAGATAGCAACAAAGTGCAACTGTACATAACAAAGCAGTTTGATTGTTATTGCCAATAATAGATATCGATATTACCTCATTCCTCCACTTCACATATTTTACACAAAGTGAGGTGAACGGCAGACATAACTGCAAATCTTGCAAACAACGGCACTCCTGTGTATATAATTTTTTTTGTATATAACCTGTGTCTATAATAAACTTTAAACCTGAAGATAATCGTCATCAAGATTATCTTTCAAAGATCTCAGCTCAAGCAGCAGTTTCAGATCAACAGAGATTATAACGTGTACAAAAGAAGTAACGAGACAAAGGATGGCTTGTAATTTTAGCTTAATATAATTGGCCATAGTTTACAAGTAGTAGCAACAAAAAATAAATGGAGTGCATTGTTGATTTTATTAACCAAAGTTAATAATAGCTTTCTATATTTAATCGACTTTGACAACAGACTCGTGTCAGGTTGCCTGTTGCGATTTTTGCGGCTTCCAATAATTCATATGCACATGTAAATATCAAGAACGCTTGCATGTATGCCATTTATTGCAAATCTTTTAATTCTCTACTAAAAACATTCTCTTCTCTCTTGTCTATCTTTTTTTAACAACGAAAGTGTTGTTTATATCTCTTGTTGCTGTCAACAAGCATATAATGTAAAGTCTTAAAAGATGTTTAGAGAGAAGGAATACACTTGATCATCATTTTAAAACTGAAGGATCTTTTTTTTTAAAGACAAATACAAAAAAGATGCAGTTTTTTTGTTATAATCAAACATGCAATGTTGAATGTACTGCATTTCTATAAATTATCTCTGTTTTTTTTCGCCCGTTATATAACATACAGTTTGGCTGGCTTGTTGAAATTAAAGAGCAAAGGAAAAGATAAATTTATCTACTATTTGACTACTTCGATGATGAATGAAAAGTATTCAATTTTTTTTCTCCGCACAACTATCTTTTGGAAGCCTTCACTTTTCGTCTCATTGAGTCAAAGAAAAACGGTTGCAGATTGACTTTAAAAAATCACATTACAAGACAAGGCAAAGTTTAGGCAGTGCAGAAGTGCACATGTGTACTAGTTGTCTCCATCTCCATTCATAAGAAAAATCGGGAGGAATGCAGTATGCAACAAAGAGAGAAAAATGTATTGACTGGTGCAATGAAGAGCAAAAAAGTTTGGTTTTTTAAAAATGGTCTTGCATGCATCCTACCAAAACCAATATATGATGTGATGGATGATGAATGAACGTTTCGTTTTTTTTCTTCACCAAATCGTACAAGACAGAGAGATCCTATTTTAACCTTTTTGTTTTAAAAACAAAACCTTTTCATCGACAACTGAGATAAGATGTTTTTTATATGTGCAATGCAATATGCAATACAAAGCGTAGAATTTCAAGGATTTTTTGTTTATAAAATGGAATGTGCAGTGCATTGCATGTAAAGCTTTGTTTTTTATCTTGTTTTCCTTTCCGTCTTTATCAACGGGAATACTTCTTACAGTATAAGTTATAGTGTTAGCGTAGTTGGTAGTAAAAAAGAATAGAGCAAATCAAATAGCTCTCTTTAAGCTGTCATCGCCTATCAAACTCAATGACGTAATATCTTTGTGCTTACATAGTAGAAAGGATGATAATCAAGGATCACCACAGAGAGTACAACAAGAGCAGAATAAAAAACAGTAAAAAATGTATACATTGGGGTAGTGTTATGTTATTACACAACACAAGAAAAATTCAATTGTTGACTTGACTGACGAGTAAGAAGAAGTGGAGGTGTAAATAGATCTTGTTTGCAAAAATAGCCAAAAAAAAATGATGATACGATAAACGTGATAATAAGCATTGATGTGTCGATATTGATCTGATTATGCCTATTGTAGATATAATACATATGAATTTTGACAGGATTAGGTCAGGGGAAGTAAGGGAAGCATATATTTAGTTTTTTTAGAGAATTTTTGGACACACGCAACAATACCAGTTTTGAACGCATTTTTACAATCTAGAGAATACTTGTTTTCTTTGAAGATTCAAAGGAAGGAGTTCTTCAACGAAGTGCCTAGTGGGAAACAACGACCAATTATCTTATGAAAAAGAAAAACAATGGAGAGTGACTCATATCCCTTTATTTTTCTTCTCCATCAGCCGCAGCCGCCCGCACAATTATTTTTTTTTATCACCAAACGATGCTGAATTTGAATTTCACATGGACATAAAAGATACACCCTTCCTTTCCCTTCACTTTACATTCAAAAATTTTCTTGTGGTTGGGTTAATGTTCCATTGTCTATTATACCCCCGCAGACATACAAGTTTTGTACTCTTCGTGGAGTTTATTCCCATGAAGTGAGTCTTCTTAGTACTCGAAAAGTAGAAGAAAAAAATGGTGATAAACTTATTATGATAAAACGGGAGCAGTTTTTAAGAAGTGAAAGAACCAAATCATTTTTTCCAATTCACTGACCACTCTAAAAGCTTGGTCTGGTCTGGCTCTGGCATGTGATGGCTTTCGGCTGCAGTTATGATACACGATATTTTTTTTTTCAATTTAAGATGAATTTTGGAATGTAAAAGAAAAAGTAAAGTGTGGTCTGTTTATTCCTGGAAAAGGTCACGGGCGGATGCCCAAAAGTATCATTGAAATGACTTGACGTGTTATCCAATTCCAACGACGGTCATGATGTACCTTGCAACGCGAGGTATTACATAACATGTCGACGTAATATTTATAATGATCATTAAAACAAAAGAAGAGTACACTATAATAAGTAGTTTATTACACTATTTTATAACTTTTTGGCAAAGGATGAATAAACTCGTGTAGAAAAAAGGCCAGTTGCATATGAAGCCAATCAAGTATGATGTGATGATTATTGTTTTTGTGTGTATGATTATCAAATTGTTGGTCAATCGGAAAAATATCCATCAGAGACACATACAGTGACATGACATGTACTACTATATATACTACAATAGCACGTTTATATTTTATTGGTAATAAAAAAGGATAACGTATTCTTGATTGTTGTAAACTCTAAAATTATAGTAATTTTTATTGATATTTTTGAATATTGATACTTTAATGATTATACCCAGCAGAGAGCGAGAAGATGAATTAGGAATGGGTAAACGGGTCTAAAGTGATTGCTTTACATGCAGAAATCACATACCTAATTATTTATTTGCATATAAAAATATTCATGGCATGTAGCAAATAAAAACAATGCGTAACACAGCGGCGCCTCTCTACCTCTTCAATACTAACACAATGACCAGTCTTCTTCGGGGAACAGGCGTGTTCGACCTCTTATCATTCACTTTGTGCATAAATTTCAAATGTTAATTGCTTGTTTTTGTGCAACTGCGTTTATTTGCAGTTGCTTCATCAGGATCAACAATCATCAAAAACAGGATCTCTGCTGGATGGATCAAAGGGACATCAAAATGTAAGACAAATGAAAATGAAAGTGCATTTTTAATTCACGTGCCCCACGTGTACGTGAGTCACAAAAATATACAACAACCAGAATATATAATTTTCATCAGAAAAACTTCCAGTGAGACACGACACATGTGTCAAAATGGACAAAAGTCCTTTTTATTTATATTTTATTTTACTTGCATGATTGTTGCATTGATTGTTATCAAAATGAAATAAACTATAAAGAAAAAAAAAACAAGCATCGTGATCAAATTTTTATTATAAATTTAACCTTGAGTGATGCACCTGAAAACTAGCTTTGATGCACTCTGCACAAATTCCTTGTTCGTCACCACCACCATCAAATCAGACATCGTCACCGTCACCACAAAAATACCACCTCCAAAAATCCAATATTCTATTAGAATATTTATCCTGTCTAGAAATAGTTGCTTTTTGCTCTAAGCGCAGCCAAAGTGTAGGCATACAATTCCATTTATAACACCTTGAAGATGTCAAGGCGGAGGTTCATCATTCATTAAACTCCAAGAAAATATTACATCTTGTACTCAAACTACCACGTATTGTCTTCAGAATACTTGCATGCTGTGTATCCATTTGCATTACTAATTTTTACTATTCGCACACAGCACACAATGTTTATAGCCTCAAGAGATCCTCTTTTTGCACACATTGTTATTGCCAGTACCAAAAAGGGATCAGGATAACAACCGGCAGCAGAAATTATATGAAAAATCCAACTATTCTTCTGCACATCCCACTCCCAACACTCAGCCACTACTTCATTCTTCAAAAACGTTTGCACTTGCAGCTATTTTGTGTTACCCATAGTGCCGCCATGTAATAATAAATATGGAGACTGACAGAATATGAATAATATTCATCATTTAAATTTTTTATCTCAATTATCAAAGAACTAAAAGGGTATCAAATGGGAACGTGTAGCACATTATAAAGTACAATACCTAATTTTATATCAATATTGTTATTTTGCTACGCATAAAATACTCAACTAATTAATTTGATATGAAGGGAAATCGGCTTCAGGGACAAGTGAAGAATATCAAGTAGCGGTGGTACAAACGTTTGAGTTTAAAAATACTCTTGTGACTTAAAAATAACATGGAAAATTCTAGCCAATTTAAAGCTGGTCAACATTGTTCATCTGGAAAACTTCCGTAAACTCATCTCGAGTAAAAACTCGATATGGGGATTCTCCGCTGTCTACTCCATATAACCACCTACATTTTCTAATTTGTTTCTTGTAATAAATTCATTCCCTATTGAATAAACGCATTCCTTTGGGTAGTTTCATTAATTTTCTTGAATTTGCGTCTTGCGTCTTGAATTTTTCCTTCCAACTCTTCATTATTCTTTGTATCTCTCCAAGTTCGCCTTGTCTTTTAGCCAAAGACTCATATAATATACCCACATAATATATATGAGCCTCTATGAAACTTCAATGCAACTGCAACTGTCTTGTGTAGATTTTTTGGGTGTTGTCTCAAAAAAAGTTAAACAGAAGGATAGGAGGAATTTCAAAGCTTTACCAAATAGCCATAGCCTGGTCACCATTATATTCCTAAAGTAGGCACAAAAATGGGGAATAATGATAGCGTTTAAGTAACAACATCAAACTGAATACACACATGATGTGTGATTTGACGCGCTGAGAGTTTGCTTTTGTTAAATAAAATCAATATAATGTCAAGTCAAGAGTCACAAGAAAACCCGCAGCATGATAATAGTAAAATATCTGTAAATGGAGTAACATGGATGGTCACTTTTCTTCATGTAACAATTTTTACTATCTTTTTTTGGACAGGGCCTTTTAAACGCATGTTTATATTGTACATGTTCATTTTTGTACAAGACAGATTATGTCGTCTCATCATTATATTGGCATTTAGGGATACTCACTCACAAAAAGCTACCTTGAAATCTTTCTTGAATGTTGAAATAAGAAAGAGTGATTCTTTTGGGTAAATAGATTAATGAGCATTAACATTTTTATCAAGCTAACGCGAAATAATCACTTTTGCTTTGCATAACAATAAAAAAGATCACTCACTCCCATAGCCATAGTCTTTTTTTTTGCATGGACAAATATTCTAAATAAATATATATCCAATCATCGTCATCATCATGAGCATCAAATCATAGTAATTGTAATCATGCAAATTTTGCCATCTTGTTAAGCAATCCGCACCACACAATGCAATTCCTCTGAATATTTACCACTGATCATAAAAATTAAACTTGAAAAAATGTAATGTTAGGTTGTAAAATTTGTAAAGATGCTCTGCTACTTACTTATCAACCAACATAATATATTTTTATGTCTACACATTATTTCAGGGTAAAAATGTCAAGTGCACTGACAAAACGTTTTGATTATTGAGTACTTTCAGGCAAGTTTGTTGAATGAATGTAGAAAAAAATGAAAAGACATGTTGTTTAGTTTACTGAGAATATTTTGTGTTGCTGCTGTGCATGAAACGGGAGTGGTCAACACAAAACTGACATATCACATCATCAAAGAATTATGATCTGTGTGGTATACTGTTTGGTGATGACTATATGACCGGATGAAGGTTTTCTGTTTAACGCATTTTGCATGTAGTAATAATTATGACCACAATCGCATCATACCCGTCCCATCCCTCTCGTCAAACAAAACAGGAGCAGAAAAAAGGAACAAAAAATAAACTAATTCCAAACTAAAAAGACACTTTAATTCCTTTTATTTTTTTCTTCTTCAGTTTAAAGAAAAATTAACAACAAAGAGTCTTTTTATTGTGTGTTCTTTTTTCACTCTTTTGGCTATATCGGCACGACAAACGACACGAAGATTTTGTAGCGTGACGTGATGGAGGTGGGATGGTGGTGACGAGGAGAGAACAAGTAGTTTGTTTGTATTTTATGAACATAATTTCCAGAAAGGGAAGGATATAAAGTTGTATGGGATATGGGGATCGTTTTAAAAATAATGTTAATGAGCAGGATACAATATATCAAGTTAAACCAGCCAGAAAAAGGCAAATAAGTAAAAATGTAATGCACCACCAACATCTTGTCAGGAACAAAATGAGATTGGATTCTTTTTTTTTGTGGAGAACCTTTTTTAGGATTTAAATCTTAGGTTTACTCATTTTATGTTGTGGACATCTTCTTAAATGCACGTCCGGCTGGTTTGATTGGACTGGTACCTTTTTTAGAAAAAAAGGAAAAGTCATCATGTTCATAATCATCACCATCACCGTCAGCAATCACGGATGACTGAAAAAAAGTCTTTCATTTTGGTTGATTGTAATTGGAGACTCTGCCTCCTGCGCTTGACTCTTCTTTTAAGTACATTAGCCATCAGAGAGTCAGTCAGAGAGAAGATTAGGCAATATAAAATTAAGTTTGAAGTAAAAGTGTAAGATGAGAGAGTAAAGTACAAGTAAAGTATTTATGGTTTATGACACACGGGTAGTAATAATAATGTACATAGCTTCTCTTGTCTGGCCCCTGGTCCTTTTAGGTATTAGTTTTACCCTTGCCTGTAATGTAGTCAGTATTACATGTAAAAAATAGTTACATGACTTTTGTCGTCGCTTTTAAGATTATTTCTAGAAGTTCCATTCAACATTCAAGGTTTATGGGCATTCTTTTACAATATCAGCAAGTCAAGTCTGCATGTAAGCTAGTGCAAGGGTGAATAGAGCCGGAGCAAAAAGAGAACAAAGAAAAAGTTGAATTGTTAGAGGCATTTGCTTGTTCACTCAATACTTTTCTTCTGAAAGTGAGTTTCATCATGTAATTGTTGGTTGTTATTAATGAAAAGCTGTGGTAAAGTGGTAGTGTGGTGTTTGCAACCAACGGGCATCACCGGTAGGTAAAGCAGAAGGTATACTAATGGTAATGGTGGTATGAAGTTGGCTTGTTTGGTAGGTAGTAGCAGGTAGGTCCCCACAAGAAGTCGTGGATTGAGTAAGGCAGTTATGCTTTCAAGGTCATTTTCCATTACTGTCTGGTAAGCTAAAGAATCCACCGTTGGTAATTTTAATAGCCCAGGCGAGGGAGAGAACGAGAGGGAAAATAATATATACTTTGGTCAACATTCGCAATCAGCAACAGATACTGATGTGATGTGATGACGATAATATGCCATTATGCCAATATAACGTAACGACAAAAATGTTAACAATATGCGAACTTTTATTTTACAGAAAAAAGTGGAATATTACCCAACCTCACACATAAGTTAGCAGTTAAGAAAGAAATTGTGCGCAGAACAAAATAGTTTTTCTATTTGTTCTTTTTTTTTCAGTTTATCCTTCAACTTCAAATGTAGGTATTTGGTATCATTCTCATTGAATTACTTTCTTCCTGTTTTGTAAGTCAAGATGTTGTTTTTGAAAAACCGCATCAATGAGAGAATATTGACACTTGTTATATTATGTTTATTATCAAACTTGCGATTTCACAAATATCGAAAAATAAACTCCGTGAGAAATGAGTATGGTGACATGACGGGGGAAATTAGGATATAGTACCAAATTACTTTACGAATCATGACGTTACCACAATATGTAATATCCATTGTCTTTTAAGCATCACCACCACGTAATCCTATACAAAATTTACTTTCGTCATGTTATTATGTACTTTGTAAAGTTTTTAATTTTTTTTTCGATGATATTAGTTTTTGCTATCAATAACTTTTGCGTGGGTAGCGCCAGTAGTAAGTAAATATGAAACCTGATTTGTCGACAAGTTTGAGGTTTTTGGTTTGCATTTCCTTATCTCATCTAATTCTAATGTAATCATTGTCACTGTTATTTCTTTTTTCATTCATTGTTTTGTTATTTGTCATTGTGGAGTGTGGGTTGCAGGTTTTCGCTGATTTCATCTTTCTTTTGTTTTTAAATAATTCATGATTTGATGTATAATATTTTTTATGTAAACTTTGCAAAAAAATGATCTAAAATGCTTAGTTGCGCAAATAGTTCTGGATTTAGGCAAATTCGCTCCCACACCACTACCACCTTGACATCACTTTTGTAAATGACATGACAAATATGACAAAACGCCTTTTTTCGCCATTTGCAATGATGTCGCCAATTTCGTGCGCAGCATGTAATCTATTGGTCTTAATCCCAGGGACACCACGTGGTTTTTTTTTCGACATATTTATTTCAGAGTAGTAAAAATGAATATTGTACAAAGTATTCTGTCAGTTTTGTTTTCGATTTTTTTGTACGATTACGAATAGTTTACGTAAAGAGACCACCCCCTCAAGGCACACTCTACATTTTACAGAAACTACCTTAATTTTAAATCATCATATTTTTGTGCTGATAGTCACAATAACAAAATCATCAGCAAAAAAAAAACGAAAAAGTATACATTTTGTATGAGAAGAAACAAAATGAGTGAATGATCTAATAAAAAAAAATTAAAGATAAACTCTCGGAAAGATTGCGTGATTTTAGGTGATATAAGTATTAGACCAGCAGGAATATAGTTAAGAATTTTGAAATAATCTTGTAATTTAATAATAAAGTATGAAAATAGAAATGAAAATGATTTTTATTTTACAGTAAAGTAAAACTACTGTTCTGGTCTGGTATTTTTTTCCCTTTCGTTAATCCTTGGTCATTGTGCTGGTTTTGGTAGGCACTTGGCAAACTGCTCCACAATTCCATATTATAAAAACAAACATAAAAAATACCTGAGTTTAAGTAGGCCCCAGCCAACCCTGTGCTTTTTTTTAGCTTGAAGCTTAAAACTCACAAGGAAAAAAGTTTTAATTGCCATTTCATTTTATATAAATTTATTATTTGGAAACGAGGTTGTTGGGTGTTTTATATTTTGTACTAAATGCGTTGTAAAGATGTGCGATATAATAATACTTTAATATGATTCCATACTATTTTTAACGGTTTATAGCAGTTGGTGTTATATTACTGGTGGGGTGAGAAATTAGTAGTGGACCACCTAACGTGATAAAAGTGATGACGATGAGGAATAAAATAGAATCACTGCACTTGTGTATGTGATTGCGTATATTGAAGTGTGCCAAAAATATCACAAATTGCTATTTTTTTAAAACTAACAAAAAATGTGTATTGGTTTATGCGTAGCAAAAAGTCACGAATAACTAAAACAGCAAGACTGAAGGAACTGAATGTACACTGAATGTACACATGTGAGCAATCATGTTAAATTCGTTTAATAGTTTTGTCTAAAAGATGTAATCAGTTTGTCTATAAAACAAATATAGGCTCAATTTTTTTTTTTCTCTCGAAGATAAACACTTATCAAAATCAAAAATCTAAAAAAATACGATAGTCTGCTTAAAAACGGAATAAGTGAACGTTCCCTTACAATTTGAGTAAGGAACCTTCGAAGGAACTTTAAGCTCTTCAGAATGTTCACGAGCTCACACATTTTATCTACAAAATTTTTACTTTTTTGGCAATCGATTTGATGACAGACAGCATTAGGACGTTAGAACGGACATAACAAGTGAATATAGAGCAAGGAGCGAGGGGGATCAATATGCAGATGAGAGGAAAGTTGGTGGTTTACGTTTGGCTGAAAAATGGCGATAAGTACATCAAACGCACATTTTATTTTTATGTTGGTTATTTTTTCCTAATTTATTTTACTGCCTGAATAGTTTTAATGTTCATGAAGGTTACAATAAAAAGGAGCAATTTATAATCAATATGATAGGCTATTTATGAAAAACATTTTTTTCAATAAAAAATTATATTTATTTGAAATCATGAATAATATATGAAGATAAGGATTGATGATAACCATCTCGAGAAGATCTTGATCTCTTAGTTTTTAAATGATGACTAATTTGCAGACAGGTAGATAGACAACTACTCAAACATCACTCAAAACAAGTAATAAAATAATGTTTGATAATTTAATGGTAGTAGTTAGTACACACAAGATATTTAATTCTATAATTTTTATAGCTACTTAAAACACTAATTTAATTTTTTTTGAATTTTAAATGTAAAACAAAGTAGAAAAAATGGAAAGTTTACATTGTTATCTTTAAAAAAAGATTTTTTCCCATTTTTATTTTCATTATCACACTAACAAAAGATTTTTAAATTTTGTTTTGTTGAAAAAAGGTGCATGCATGCAAAAAAAAAATGCATGAGATGACGACGACCACGATGATGATAATGCATCATGTTGATATAATGAATAATGGTCTTTACTTTGATGATCAATACGTGAAGAAAAAAAATGTGTCTTTAAAGTTCAAATCTGCAACATTGCATTTTTGTAGTAACTTTAATCATTAAAAGTCATAAAGACATACATAACAGAGAAGACATGATGAATAAGAATGAAATTTGGTGTTCTAAAAGAAGATTAACAGACACACATGAGTGTAAACTTGCTACTATGTGTTCTCAACTCAGACAGTTCACTCACATCACATCATCACTTTAATCGTGAAAGATGCGTTCTGCTGTATACCTACCTACTCAAAAAAATTTCGCTAATTAATAAAAAGCTCTAATAGGAATAAGATAGATGGATAAAGAAAAGAGTGAGGAGGTGAGAATAGGAAGATGTTTAGTAAACACCTTTCTACCAAGCCAAAAAAATATATTTAGAGTAGAGAATGAGAAGATTTTTGCCATTTTTAAATCAATCCAAAAGTTTCACAAGAAAAGGTGACGGGATTTGCATCTTCTAAAAAACATTGAACTTAAAAAAAGAAAAATACAAATCAAAACAATATTATGCACCAAGCAGTGCATGCTCTGCTTTCTTTTTTTCAGTTGCATTCAATTTCATTTCATTTCTCATTGCATTTTAATAACATGGATAAAAGGGATGATGCCACAAGAAACTTGGTAGGTGTCATGTCATTTTTTTGGTGACCACTACACACAACAAGTTGTTTCTCTGCTAAAGCTTTAACGTTTACATTGAAAGGTGTCAAAGAAACTGTCACATTTTATCCTCATCACTTTGCATGCATTTTCTTTTTTTGACAAAATCCTTTGATACGATTATACTGCACATGCGTAATATCTTTAAAGATGATTATGGTTTTTAAGAGGAATTTTCTATGTTGCAAGCTTATTACAAAAATACAAGCATATATTATCCTTTTAATTGTAACTTTATGTATAAATGATTGAATTGTAATGTTTGCATGTGTATTTATCTTGCAGTTATGTTCTTTGCATTATTTTGTGTGATTTCATTCATTTTTACACTTTATCCATTCATTCAAATAATTGCAAGCATAACATTTATGCACGCTGATTATTACTTGCGACTTTAGTTATTTGATCTGATGAGATTCTTCTTGAAACTTGATATTTTACCCTTTTCGAGAAAAAAAACTGTCTGTTGTGCTCTCGTGAATGAATTTATGTGCAATTGTTGATGAAAATAAGAGTACCCTTTTTATTACGGATTGCATTACAATTACAAGAAGTACAGCATAATATCAGCATCTCGAATGAAAGAAAAGACAAGCTAGATTAAAAGATAGCGTCGGTTAGCAGTAAGATGATGTAGTTGGCAAGTCTTGTTGGTGTAACTGTAACTGCTGTGCAATCGATTACAAGTATAGTGCTGGTTGGCGGTGATGTGATGAATTTTTCTGTTATTTTACAACTTTTTGTTTTATAAAAAATGAAAGTAAATAGAGATATTGGGTTTGTTGCTTGTTATGATAATTGTAAATGATCGGTACATTTTTCAAACGAAGACCAATGCAAAAAAAGATTTGGGATAAAGGATACATCATGTCTGAGCAGCTCTGGCTTGCTATCCAGAGAAAAACATTAATATTTTTTTTTGAAAAAATAGGAACCTTGATGATACACGCAATGCAACAATGATGACGCAATATAAATGCGTACGTGTAATATTTTTAAAATAAGTTTTTTTTTCTCCCAATGAAAACGAAAGATGCGAACGAAGTATTTAGTAATTCAAGTAAATTAATTTCTGTCTGAGCAAAAATGAGCAAAAGTAAAGTGCATCCATTGCCAAGAATTTTTTTTATTTGAGCAGCGGTCGATGGTCAAAGAAAGCAGGCAATTAGCACAAGGCTTACTTATACTCATTTTTCATTTGAGGATATCTACATGATTATTATTACAATACGTTCACGTGTAGTAAATTTGTAATTTGTAATAATAAAAATCTTTAACTGAGTTAACTGCAATTCAACAAAACAAATTGCTGTTCAAGCTCACACAGCAAAAAAAACTGAGCATTGTCTATTTTTTTGTAATAAATAACGCGTTATTTATCACACTACTAAATATACTGCGTTTAAGCGTGTATGTGTAGTGACCGAATATGAATTTTAGATGAGCTCAATACGAAAAAAAGGAACAGCCAGTTCATGCGACAAATAACAAAACTATTAGAATTTCAAATTATAAGAATAGTCGCCTCTATCTCCTCCGTAAACCAAGCTGCAAACATGCAGATTGTTGTAAAAAACAAAAAGCTGTAGTAATAAGTGTATGTCTTTATAAGGCATTATCATTGATATCAAATACATTGTTCCCATTTCAGATAAGTAGAAATACACTCATATAAGTACGTTACGTTACGTGATGTTGGTGTCACCACCATTTTATTCTTACAACAAAACAAAGTAGACAAGTAACTATATGTAGAAATACGCAACCTGTACCCATCGAGGTACCCGCAAGCGAAGGCACGTCACTCATCAGTTTTACATTTTAATTCAACAAAATACCGAGACACCTTCATACCGACAATTTTCCGTTTAGATCACACTGTTCTCAAGTTGTGGTTACCACCACCATCACTGCCGGTATTTAAGTAAAGCAAGAATAATGATCACATACTAATCAAACCGATAGGGAGCATTGAGCCGTTACTCATATATTTGCATTTTAAATTATGACTATGACGTTTCATTCCACATATTACATTTGTACTTTTTTTT
>JAQIWN010001569.1:0-19808 GCA_034699025.1 Entomobrya cf. arborea Gr-Col-00668
TCACATGTCCATGTCACGAGGACATGTCCATTTGTCATGTCACAAAAAATCGAAAATGGACATTGTGCCAACACTGCACACACGTATCTATACTTTCACCGCCAAACAAACTATGAAAGGTGTTGGCGTCGGTGTCGGTACACTAAACTGAGGGCATTTTTATGGAACCTTCTATAAAAAATGTATAATGATATTCTTTTACCTTGTAAAGCGTACTTTAGCTATTTTAACTGTTTATTATTATGATTATGGCTTTAAGAAAGAAATTAGGTGGAAGAAAATTGGAAAGAAAGATGTAAAAAGGTAAAATGGTAAATTCATTTTATTCTCGTTGTAAACTTACCAGCGAGACTACGACCACAATCTCAATTGAGGTATGAATACAATGAAAAGAGCTATCGTAACTCTTTGGTGGTTCTTTCACATTCAAAACTTTATATTCCGGAAGTTGCACTGGTTGTGGCTGTCGTGGCTCCGGCAGCTGGTTCTCACGCGGCTGCTGCTGGAGTTGGCGAGGTTGAGGTTGAAGATGAGAACGATGTGCTGGACTGGTATAAGAAGACGAAGTGGCGGATTCCTGTTGTCGGTAGAAATGCTCCGTTTCTGATTCCCCCCGTTCTCCTACCATAATCTCAAAAGTGTTTTTGTCTTCTCTTGTCTCTTTTTATACCATATTTTTTCAAGAAGATACTACACTTTTTTCTGAAGAGGTTGGTTAAATAGAGAATGAATGAAAGCAGGTGGTGGTGGTGGTTGTTGTAAGATCACTTGCAGAAAACGGAAAAGAAAGGGCATAGTCCTTTTTACTTCTTAAACTTTACCGTCAAGAAATTTAGATGAGTAAAAAGTGGTACATCACCGACACACGCACACAAACTTGTACGCTTCCAACGTACAAATTAGACTACTTAAACATTTTCTCGTTTCCTCCGATTTCCCAAGTGAAAAGGGTCAAACTGGCAATCTGTTCCGTTCCAAGATTGCTTTCTCTTTTCTGTAGTCGTAGTTGCTGATTAAGAGCTCACTCTTTTTCCTTCAGTTCAGACATTTTATTTTCACTATTTCTGCTGCTTTGCTGACGGTGCTTATTCTTCATTCTGAAAGGATAATGAGACGAGTGGAGGAAAAGAGTAGATTTACTTGTTCCAATACATTTTCTTCATTAGGATTCATGCTTTCACTTTAATTGAAAAACTCTCTTTGCTTTAAAAATCCTTTTTTTATTTGATACTTATTAAACAAGCAAATCTCACACAAGATAACAAAGAGATCGTACAAAAAACCATGTCAGTTTTATAGCTTGATTTACCGAGAAAAGGGTTGAGTGTAAATTGGTAACAAGACACACATTGCACTAAAGTGTAAATATTATATGTTGTATTAAGTTTTAGTGGTGTGCTGTTACTCCCACTAACTTGCCACTTGATTGCTTGAACAACATTATAAACGTTAGAAGTGTACTCACTGAATGACTGATTATAAAATAAGGAACTCTGAAGTACAATATAAAAAGCTATTAAGCTATAATGATGACAGTGTTAATGAGATTATCCTCACTTTCCAAAGTGTATATTCTGTGGCGTGGTGTAATCATCATAGCACAAAGTTAATGAGGATAATATGCAACAATCATTCTTTTTTAGCTTCTCTGCTTACTTTGTTCTTTGCAGAGGGGAGTACCTTTTTAACAAGTTCTTGCAGTAAAAGCAGGGTAACGAGTGACTTTGTAAACTTTTCCTCTGTCTTTTTCACTTTCTTCTCGATCCTGTCTCCAGCAACACGCCAAAAGCAAGTAACATTAAAAGGACGGGTCGGGTAAGCAGAGAAAATGAAATGAGTGAGAGATAGCGAAATCTTAGAAGAAAATCACAGAGTGACTCCAGAAAAAGAAGAATCTTCAAGTCCGGAGAAGGCAGACTGGCGCCAGCCTTGACAAAAGTAGTGCAAATAAATAACTTTCTCCTCTGCGTATTCTTTCCAGTTTTTTACTACTGCGTTACTAGCATAAAGCCATAGGATTACATATGGTTGTAGTAACAGCAAGCAAGCGGCAAAAATAACAGGAAGCAAAAAGATGCGGACCGAGAGAGGACATGAAACCCCGGAATGCGATATTATGTTAGTAAAGCAGCTCTTTGGAATACTTATGGCATCAGTAGAAGAAGACGAAGAAGCAGTTTACGTTTTTAGTCTCTCCTTTTTTACTTGGCGGCCTTTTATTGATGGTGATTGTGCAGATGATGATGATGGTGGCGTGTAGAAATGCTTTGTGTGTAAAAATGCTTTGAATATATTTGGCCAGTTAATACGTGTACAAAGCTAAATACCATGATTATGTGTTTCTGCTCCGCCTACAACTTGATACCATCCTGCATTTGTGTCTTGTGTACAAAAACATTTCAGAGTGCAATATGTTACGATACAAGTATGTATTGTAGGGATACTTATAGTAGTAGGTATACTGGCTTGTCATCTAAAATAACGATATTACTTTGTATCTAAAACTTGCAAAATACACACACAAACAGAATGACAAAACCATTTATTTTAAGTATAACAGGACCACATTCTGATTTTTGCTTGTTTTTTTCTCCACCATACCACCACCATCATCATGCACACAAGGAACGGATAAAAACAAAAAAAAAGGAAGGAAGACACACTCTTAGAAAAAAGAAAAAAAATGAAATGACTCACTTCTCTTCCTCTTTTACTCCTTTTCCGTGAAAGATGACGGGCCATAATCGTATAAAGCATACGTGATTCCTCTAGGTACTACTTTGTAATTCTATATCTATCTGACTGACTTGACTGCCTTGTCTTCTCAACCAAAAGACATGAGGGCAGGGCAGACAAGCTAACTTTGCTTTAGATGCCGCTACATCGCTGCTCTACCTTTTTTACTCTTGAAGACCCAAGTATAAAAAAAGAATATCAATGTTTCCTCTTCTACTTATTTTACTAACTTTGCTAAGCCCTCTCTCACTTACCTTGTGTATCTTTCTTTTCTCTTATTAATATATCTACTCTTCCTGGTTGTAAAAATCAGTGTGTACTTCGTTCTCATCTTGCTTAAATAATAAAAGATACATTCCATTCCACCGCCAACGCTGCTACATAAATGAACATGCATAAATATCTTCCTTTTCTTCTTCCTATTTGACTGCGTCTACCTACCTGTTTTACAAGATTTTCCGAATACAGATTTTTTTTATTTCAGTCCACATCAGCAAAAAAAAACATACAAGAGCTATAATCCCGAAAAGTATATCATACTTTTTAGAATCTCGTTGACTTGACTTACTGCTAAAAAGATGAGATTATTATTACTACTCCATACAATCTCTTTGTTTTCTCCAAGAGAAAAGCTCGAAGGATTCGTTTCTGATAGTAGATGATGGTATGGGGGTTAGCAATAAAAGCAGCTCTAAAACTACTCAAACAACACACAACTTATTCCCTTTTTAACTTGACTTCTTCTTCCCGAACATCGTGGAGAGTGTAAAACAGAGGGAAAGAGAAATGACATGAATAAAAGGTGTAGTAGTAATGCATGCACTTTTCTTGGTACGCACGACATGCAAACATTTCACATGGTTAGTGTGTAAAATACAATAAAAACGAAAGAGGAACAGCATTGTTGTTACTACGATGGAAATGGAACCATCCATACAATTCAACGGAAACTTAACTACATTATATTCTCTGTCTGTTGGTGGTGGTGGTGGGTGACGACGACTAGATGCTTTCGAATGAAATATACAAAGTTGAAAGTTGCCTTTCTCTTTCGAGGAAGAAGCCAAGAGCCAAGTCAAGTTATCGTCGAAACGAAATAGTTTTTTTTGTAGGAAACACCGACAGAACTCTACTCTTTCTACACACAAAATTTGCGAAGAAAGAAGGCATCAAGCAATCTTCCCTTTATTTTATTTCCTTTCACACGCAAAAGAAAAGAGTTTTCACTCTCCTTTGCTTACACATCAACTCACGAGAGAAGAAACAGCTACTTGTTCTTCTTCCTTTTTGTAATATTAAGACTTGGGCTTTGCTTTCACCATAATTTTCCTTCTTGCTCCTCTTCTTTTCTCTTTATGCTTTGGTCTTGTGTCTTTCTCTCCGCTCTCCTCACAAATTCAGGTTGCATCTTTTTGTTGTGTTTCGCAAAGATCCATGAAATATATCGTGTATTTTTGTGTTGTATGTGTGTAAGAACTTGGTCTTGGTACAAAAAGCTGTAGATTTTTTTCTTCTGATATGAATAAGGAAGACAAAGAGAAAAAAAGTGGTGATAGTGGCGATGATGAAGAAACTTTATTTTTTTCTTGTTTTCCAACTTGTCTTATTGTAACTCTCCCCTCGCGCGATGGTACACAGAAAAAAAACAACCGCAATAGTTGTAAACGTATTATGAAAGCAATATTCTTGTTTTCATACAGCCAAGAAATTTTTCTTGTATATTTTTTACTTGTGTGTTTGAACTCAACAAAAACACTGTATATTTTATTAGCCTCTTGTATAAGTAGACTATATAGTTTAATATTGATTATTTGTCTAAGTTTTCTTCTCGCTTTACTTTGGCTTCTTCTCTCTCTCTCTTTCTCTCCCTTTTGGCTTGTAGAAGATAAAGAAAGAGTAAATAAAAATATTGTACAGTGAATGTACAGAGAGAAAAATAGTGCCTCTTGCCATGCAATGCAACGTAATGTGTCTTTGCTAGTCTTATTTATATTTACTTTACTTCTCGTGTAGTCGCTAGTTTGGTAGTGCCGTGCTGATATGATTATTGCGTTAGAGTAAACAGAATAGTTATATGCTCGTCGTATGCATAGTCCATCTTTCTATTTACTTTACTTTCTTCAAGTTAAGTAGCACTAGAGTAAAAAAGAAGAAGTAAAACAATACCGCATTCTCTTTATCCCTCTCTATCTGTTTGATATAAATGCTGATACTTATGAGAATTGCCGAAAGGAGTTTTAGATTTCTGCAACAAGCAAACAACTTACAGTTTTCAAATTACAGTCTTAGTTCGGTAAGCAGGGGGAAAACTATTAAAGAGAAAAAAAATCCGTGTCGCTAGTTGGTTGTATTGTAACCTTTGGGTTTTGCTTGTGCTTTGGTTGTAGTATGTTGTTTCCTGTCGCAGCTTAAACAGCAAGATAGTGTCTATCAATGAATACACTCTCACTCTCTTTTTCTCTTTTAGCTACTTAAGCTTTACAGTATTTTTTGGCTTCTGTTAAACTTGTGCACGCAGACGTGTCAAGTCAAATAAATGTTCGGCATATTATGTTTATATTTTTTTGACCCATGTTAATACATGTACACAAAAGGAATGTATGAATATGCATGAAATTTATGTAAGTACAACATAATACATGTGTACATTTATGCAGACATGAATGCTTCATTGTTAGTTATAATATGATAGAATAACAAGTAGAACAAAAAGCAACGCTACATAGTCAGGTTTTCTTTTTAAATGAGAGAAACGAAACACGAGAGAATTTACGGGAATGAAGTATATATAAAAGCATTTATGTTGTTAATACGTTCGTTCGTGTCGTTCTGCTGTCTACTGACTGATGTTACTTTTCTTTCTCTAGTAGAACTATTGAAGTTTTTTGTTAGATAAATGCTTTTGTACGCAATGAGGAACTAGCGTATTTTTTGAAAAAGAGAAAGATGCAATGGTGTTGTTGATCGTGAACAAACAAGTCAAGTCAACGAAACAGCAATGATGTTACGCTTTAATGGGTTTGCGTGATATGAACATGACATGGCGATTAAAAAGATATCACAAAGAAGCTAATTCCATATCCTTGTTATTACTTTCATATACTACGTATCCTATCCTACTGATAGAATAGGGATCTGTTTATATGGGTAATATTATAGGTAATGGGGTATGTGTTGGTTTTTGGAATGATTATTGCATATGACAGGAAAAAGGAGAGGTTTTTGAGGGGCAAAAGATGAACATAAAACGACATGTTCGATGGTGGAGAAAGTGGGCAATATAGCATGTAATAATATAAATGATAATAGGGTGATGTTTCTTTGTCAGTTCACTTTATGCTATATAAAGAGAGTAGTTATGCAGCATAAATATTTTGTCGTGTCATTGTGTGTTTTTCATTCCCCAACTTTCCGAGATACAAAACATCTTATTTCATTCATAACAGTTTTCTTGACAATCCTTGTCAAACATCAGAATGTGAGAATGGATGATATGCTACGGCAAAAAATGTGTTATACAACCTTTGCGACTTGCTGTCACAAGTTTCGTATTGTTAATTTTCCCCCTCTGTAAATATTCATACACCACATGCAGCAGAAATTCAGGAAGAAACATTTTGTTGTACAAGAAAAGAAAGGAAAAAGGAATCACTTAAGATGACAACACACTTTATTACTATAGTAACTTAAATAAACTTGTTTCGTTATAAAGAATGGTACTCTAATTATTATATTTGTTTATAACTATAATGATATGAATATATACACATAAAAATTCAACGTGTATGTATATTCAAGTAGCGAAAGTGAAAAGCTAAATCTAAAAGTTTATTTTTGCTGTACAAATCATAACGGGAATTATTCTAAAACTCAAAAGTGTAAATCCAACATAAAGGATCTGTAACATTGTGTAGTCGAGTATATTACTGAATGTAAACATGTATAGATTTGTAGTAACAATATTGAGCTGCAACCAAAAATTATTGAGGTTCAGGCGAAATTAAACTTGGTTGTTATATTATGATCTTGAACTACACTGTTAAAATATGGACTAAAATTGCATGATATTGTATCCTGATATCATGGGAAAAGGTAGGTCGTTAACGGTTCACTCGTTTGTTCCTGATCCGAGGTAAATCCTTCGCATGGACAGAAATACAACATAGCTATCATGAAACTTTAAAAAATAGCTCACTACTTTCGCTACTTGATAAATGACAAACGATCCCACAGTATAATAAAGATTAGCTCATTTTTCAGTAATATTATGAGTCCATATGAGGCGGTCGCATAAAAATATATATATTCTGTTCTGTCATACGTCTTCATAAGACGTAAGAATCATTTGAATTCAAGGTTTATACTATCTGGCTGGGTTACGCTTGGCTCCCTCATTTGCTTTCCATGTCTCAATGTTGTAGTAAATTACAGGGCAGAAACTTTATCTGGAACAGCATAAAAACGCGAATGAAGGAAATGTTTTTGTTCAATTTATTTCGTATATTGCTCTTATTACTACTTATTACCACTCAACAGTAATATGATTTTGATGATGGTGCGGTACTCAGTACTCATCATCAGAACCATTTTTGTGGGAGCTCTTTTAAGGCAAAATATACATTGCATTCATAGGGCATGATGTCACTGTTGATTTTTGTTAATATAACAGCACTTTGGCTTGGCACAAGTAACTTTACATACTAAACTTACCACAAGTATGGAAATGGCCATTGATAGCCAGCAGGGAAGCCAAATGATCTGTTGACGCTATAGATGGTTTTTCTACTGCCCACCGAGTCAGCATTTCCTCAGCAAGTTTAGGAAAGCTTGTATCACGCACGAACTCAGATAATGACTCGAGGGGAAGGTTCAACATGAAAAATAGGCGTTCCGGGTGAAAGCAAAATGACGGGTTATTGTCCAAAATTGAAGAGATGATGGTAATTTTCCCTATAACTTAAATAACAACAATAGAGCATGTCCATTCAATAATATCAGCATCGTGTATATATATTATGTAGGTATACACATATTGTAGTTTTATAGTGTAAAGTTAAGTGATAAAAGACATGATCTAACCCACAGTACAAAAATACACAAAGCCATGAAAAGAATAGATAAATTACAGAGATTTTATAATAGTGATCATGTTCAATTAATGGAGGAAAGTATCAGGGAACACAATAGAATGCTTTATATTGTTAGCAATGTGAAAGCTTACTTGTGAATGAACCCGGAAAATCAAAGGCAAACCCGGAGTCAACGTACTTATCAAACATCCGCCGAATTCTTCCTGTAAGGAAAAGAACATTACATCACTTTTATCCATAAATGCCAGCGTTCTATAGAACTAGACGTTTTTCAATAAATTATCCCTTTTACAAATATTATCATTCAACTGCAAACTGCATAGGTTTATCATCAATTGTACACTATCTTTGTACAAAAATATCGTCCTACCCGAGCAATGATGATAGCCATCCTTTTCCAAAATTGCACACAGATTTTCAACTGTTGCACGCTTTTTTAAATGGAAGCACCAGTCTCGGAGAATCAGAATTGCTTGAATAACAAAATTGTCTTCGTATTTGTAAGAGTTCAAACAGGAATTTGGTAAATGTAGCATCCTAAATAGTCGCTTCCAATTGCCACTCAATTGTGGATACTCATATAAAAGCTCAGCAATTCCCATTTCGCCCCCAGAAACTTAAAAGGGTAAAAACATCAGCTTACATTCTCTGAACTGAACATAATCACTCTTTTACGAAATAATTTGCATGGTCAATACTTCATTTTATAACATACTTAAAGTTACGCTAGTAGCTTCGTTATTATATCGTTTATCACATTTATTCGTTTTGAGAGGCGTCACCTACAGCAGATCCCCCGAAAACATAAAACCACAGGATATTTATTTATGCCAAACATGAACGATATGTTTCATGCAAAGTAAAAGTGTACGGGAAAAGCTAACAGGAAAATCCAGAGGTTCTCCAGCTTTCAGTGCTTTCTCCAATAATTTGGCTAGCGACTCGTTGTCTGTGTCTTTTAGAACGTACAGTAGTAAATCAAAATTACTCAGCGGTTTTCTGCCAACAATTGCGTATAAAAGGCTTATACTAGTTTCTTCGTCGCTACAACAGTTCTACAAAAAAACACGAAACAAAAAATAAATATTCCGTTGAAGTGACATGTTAAATGTATATGTATTTTTTTAGATATAGCTTCACACGTTTTGTATAAAATATAGTATTTTCATACAATATGCTGAAGTTCCGATGTAGTAAGCACATCGTAATCTTGCAGTTTTTCAAGCACATCTTCGAAATTCTTCGTTAATTTCGTAAGACTCTCTAAGTTTTCTTCAATAATAGCCGACTTTCTTCGTTCCATGATAAAGAGACAGGTGTGGGTGGATGTTACCAACAAAGAACACGGATTTACGTAGGATGGGAAATGTATAAAATACAACGGATTCGATGTTGGGAAATAGAAGTGATTCAGAATTCAAGCGTATGAAGTTATGTTATGCAATAAATTGAGGGTTAAAATGTGAGTATCAAAAGTCCTTTCTCTATCATATATTTTATTAAGGATTACGCTACGTAGGATTTTTTATTTGATCCGATATGCAATGGATTATCACCATGTACATGCTTTATTTCTTTCTTGTTACACATATACCGCTTCGTTAAACGTTTACTCATGTAACAGGTAGAAAAACGAGATAAAAAGGATGATAAAGTGAGCTTTTGTCGAGTAAAGTGTGAAAGGAAAAAGTAAATCTTATTTGGATGAAAAATGTATTTCTGGAACATGATCTGCGTAGGGAATGCAAAAGAAGCTTGGTTTCATCAGCCAAATATCTTTGTTCACCACAGGAGCCGTCATGCTCGCTTTTTATTTTGTGTTTCGCAACGCTGCATAATATTAGATGGCATGTGTGCCTACGAACAACAGCATACATGTAATGCAATTTTAGTTTCGGCAAACATGAAGCAAGTAAACTTTCCGAGAAATATTGTTCCACTAACACAAACTAAATTGGCAAGTAATTCTGCTCTCTACGTGTAAATGATGAGTCTTCATGAATACTCTTCTTTGAATATACACAGTAAAATAACTTACAGTATAGGAAGAACGAATATGCCACGTGTATAGTAATCATATATATATTACGAATCTTGTATTATACAAAATGTCTGTACCCGTTGCCATTTTGGTGCATTCAAATATTTTTAAATGTCAACATAAGCAGAAAATATAATTATTGATGACGGTCGTACTAATAATCGTATTAGTATTGTAAACTGACTATATAAAATTCTTATTGCTTGCAATTAAATAAAAAAGTGGTCCACGAACATTATGTTTAACTGACTGACTATTGACTATGGTTGCTTATTGTGTAGAAATAGAAGGGCACTTTTACATACGAAATAAAAGTCGCATTGGTTTATGAATAAGTCAATAAAAAATGAGTTGTAAAAATGATTTTAAACGTTTACAATCTGTTCAATAGCACATCACGCCATTTCAAGTTCTATGCTATGGAAAATATTTCTAAAATATGCGTCATAGATTTGATGATCACACTTAAATGTGTGCACTCCAAAAAACCGAACGTAAAATATTTGTATGTAGTAGCACTGTATTTACATCGCATACTTACTGTGCACAAAATACTATGCTCGATTACTAAAAAATCGACATTATAATTAGTAATTGGTTAATCCGAAATTCGGATTCCGAACTTTGACCTTGTTCCATGTAAATACATACTAAATGTTCTAGTTCAACAATTAGCAAGGATTAAAAATTTGCCACCTAAGCAAGCTGAAAAACTTCAAAAATTGAATGAAATGTATTTCGGCTTTACACTTTAGATTTTTGAGAGAATCGTGTTGAATGAAATATAGACGGACACACTAACATGTCAATATCATTGCTTCGTTTTCAATTACTTCGCTGTTTAAAATGGGAATCGAAGAATATGGGCATTGAAGTTATTTGTAGTAAATTTCTGTTGTATCTATGAATAACAAAGACCAGGAAACGTTGCGTGCGTGAAAGGATTACCGATATGGCCAATAATGTGCAAAAATATGATATGCGATACGACCGATGAAGATTTAACCACATAAAAATTTGACATTAGGCAATTATTATTAAATAGGCCCAGATTAATTTGTTATATCAATTTTTGGAATCTGGAATAATACAAGACATTAATTGCAGGTTATCATCAGCATTGCTTATTTATTAGTAAAAATGCAGTTACCGTTGAATTTAATACAATTGTGGGCAGTCATTTCATTGGTGAGCACTGTTAATAGTTGAATAAATTCCGATGGACTATTGGCATCTCAGATTCAATACGGCAATTATAAAAGAACTAATAAATATTGAGCTTTTTGGTCTCTTTTGGGTATAGGCGTCTGCATATCGTACAGATATTGATGTATCGGGGGAGGAAGCATTTTGTGCGCATCGTCAGCACTTAACCTTTAAGCCTACGGCCACCTGCTGCGCAAACAAAGTAATTAATCCTGGACTAGAGCTAGAAAAACACTGGCAAGGATGTGTTCCACAAAATGGGGGTTCTGATAGTGTGGAAGGCGTTGGAGTAAGTTTCTGTGGTCATGTATCTTTTTGGCGTAAAATACAGAGCAATTATGCATTCTTAATTTTCTTAGTGGGATATATATTCATGTATACTGGGGAAGGCTAGTGGGGGCAAAGACAAATTGACCCTAAAAGAGTACGCCGATTTAATCACAAAGAATTATCCAGATGACATCAAATCACAAATAAATACGGAAATTGACAGCCAAGCTATTTGTACGAAAAAAACACATTACATTTTTTAAATAAAATTTTGCTCGAATTGAAGTATGAAACTGAGCAATACCTGAATACCTTTTAGCGGCAACATCCATAACTGATTACCCAAGATTGGAAAAACTTCGAGTGACTTATTATGATATTGAAAAATGGGTAAGCCATTTCTCGAATATGATTTATATTTAATCCATTCATGTCATACCTTGAAATTTAAAGCCAAAAGCTGAAATAGTGGGGGAAATTAATATTACTCTCAATTTGTCAGGTTTGTGAAGGAATGTCTGGTGAAAAGGAATTTGGAAAGGTTAGACATAGTACATTCTCACTCATCACAGTAAATCATGTTTACGTTCAATTTAGGCCGATTATATTTGTTTCGTTAAACTTACGTATGTATGTCATTGCAAAAGCAGTTTATTTGATGTCAATGAACACATTTGTTTCAGATTGAAATGTGTGCTTCATGGAAGGAAGAAAATCACCGAGCTGGAATGTGCTGCAAAACGTCATATCCTGTTGACATCCGCTTCAAATCACTATTTGATGGGGATAATCCAGATGTAAAGGAACAGTGTAAACAGA
The DNA here is from genome assembly GCA_034699025.1 of Entomobrya cf. arborea Gr-Col-00668. Classification (NCBI taxonomy): domain Eukaryota; kingdom Metazoa; phylum Arthropoda; class Collembola; order Entomobryomorpha; family Entomobryidae; genus Entomobrya; species Entomobrya cf. arborea Gr-Col-00668. The sequence goes on from JAQIWN010001569.1 coordinate 12,163, forward strand.
AATTCCACGGCGAAATGTTAAAATTGAATGCGACGGAGATGATAGAAGACAGCTTACTAGAAATCGTAAAGTGCCATAAACCTTTTAATACATACAGAAATAATTACCTACAACAATTTTGTCGATCCATTTATGTTATAACTTCCAAAATTTCTATTTGGAACGAAATCGATGATTGATTGACACACAAATGATAAGTAAGTTTTCTTTTTCAGTGTGATGTTGCATGTATGATGGATTTAGACAGTAAATACAAATTCAACTTTTACCACGCTGTGCTTAATAATCGTCATTATTGGAATTTTAATATGACCGACCAACTCAAGAATTTTCCACAGTTAATCCCAACATTTCTGCCGGCTAGTACGCAACAGTACTTGATGAACAACATAACTTTGGGTTCCACGTTCAATATAAATACCACAATCGAAAGTGAGGGAAATCGCTAAATTCAGTAATATGTTTTGATTTGAAGACATCAGTGAAACCCCTCTCGTTTTCCTTTATTGTATAGATATTAAAGCGTTTGAAGTAAAGGATACAGTTGGAGGTGATTCAAATACTGAGCGTCCGATGCATTTCTTTGCCTGGGTTCATCGAGGGAATAAAACTGCTGGAGAAAATTTTCAGTATGAATTTATGGGGCGAAGGTTTAACAGGGAGATCCTGCATGTGCCAGTGATATGCTCTGCTTACAAAGAAGTGGTTTCATTGATGGAGTACTACGTGTTCAGTGTAAAAATCATTCTAAAAATTCTTTTACAATAAATCACTTTGTTTCTGAGACATTTCGAAATCTGGTATCTTATGAAGTTATAAATGTTTAGGAATGCAAACCAGAAGATGTTACCGAAGCTCCAGCACTACCACCACCTACCGAAGCACCCAAGCCAGATCCTGTACCGGAAGCTGATCCAACCAGTGCCCCTGATGATGCTGCCACTGAAGCAGCACCTGCTGAATAACTTATCAATACAAATATGCAAGCATCTTTTATGATAATTATGATGATGAAATATGATGAAAATAAACACATTTTTTGTATAAAGAATGCACTAAAAGGACAGACTTTAATTTTTTGGTAGCCCCGTTTTATATACATACGTATGAATGGATGTTTCAAATACTCATCATGACAAACTAACGGAAAATATAGAATATATGTATATATTCATTTTCATGTAATGATCATAATAATTAACAGAAAAGTTCATTACAATTATTAGAATAATAAACTTTAAAATTAAAAAAATTACACACAATTATGCTTACTTTTCTAAAGATAATATTTTGTGATACATATGATGTACATATATAACTACTATTTTTTATAATAGTTAACGCCAATAGGGAAAGTGATTGATTATAACTTTTCAGTAATACACATATATATTTTTTTAATTAAAATTAATTTATAATGTAATATCCGTGATTTGTCATCTACAAACTACTTTTTAAGGGTTTAATAATAATGAAGCTTTCGAACTGTGTCTAACAAGATAATATTTTATTTTGAATTTTTCTATTCTTTCTAATTTCAAAAAATTAATATACATTAAAATTCCTAATATGTAATATTCTTTTTTGTGTTACATTGTAAATAGATACGTATAATATAGTAAGAAGTTACACTCACAACATCAAGACAAAATTAATTTTAAGTATATCCTTAAATTACATATAAGTTAGTATATTTCATGCATCCCATCATCGATTTTTGTTATCCTCATAAAATCAAACCAGATGATTCTCATCAATTCAAATAATTTTTAGTTTGATGACCATTGCATATATTTTTTTAAATTAAAACTGTTTAATCCAATTTCTTTTATAGTCTATGAAGTAGCACCTCTGCCGTAAATTGGAATAGTTGATTATGAATTATAATCTAATTGTGACGAAAACCAAAACTAGTGCCAGTAGTAATAAGTATGTAGTAATCAATCTAAATCAAACGCAATTTCAAGTTGCCTATCACTTTCATCTAAACGAATTTAAAATGCAATAATAAAATGATACCTAGAACTTCTCCCTTAACACCTTTTTTAAACGCCCTTTTTACTTCCTTGTTTTAAACCATTCAAAACTATAAAATATCATATTTACCAGCTTATCATGTAAACTCACCCGTACTACATACATACACATGTAACATACAGAAACATATATTTTTTTTATCCAAAGCTGCAGGATATTTGGATCAAAAGTGATCGAAGTTGATTATTGGAAGTATGGGTATTTTATCATAATTTTACATATAATACATATTCACTGGTTTAGTACATAAATGGTCTCAATCTACCACTGCACTCTGCGTAAAGTATAGATTGGCTTGTATTGTATCAACGTATCAAGTTTCAACCGAGCGGAAAAACACATTTTAAAACCGTTTCCCACTTCAGATATAATTTATTGGCATCATCATGAAAGAGTTGACAATGACAAAATGACTGAATAAATTTTTTTTACCCATTTTCCAAAATCAGTCTTCGATTTCTCCCGGTTTAAATGCAATCAAAATTAAAAAGGTAAATTGTGGTGAAAACTTTACAAAAAGCAAAGTAAACAGTGTGTAAATTCACATATTGCAAATGTCACAAAAAAGGGATGACTGATGGTGGCTCAATATGCTCACACTTAAGAAATAAAAAATTAACACAGGTACATTAACAAGATTTGTAGATTTTATATATGCTTTATAAGTATTTCTTTAAATTTCTTTTCAAACCAGAACATAGTATATCTATTACACATTTGTATCTTTCATCAAACTGATCATTTAACTAGATATATATTTTTTGATCACACGAAAAAAATGCAATGTACAGCGTACTGTGTAAAACTCGTCCAATTTTTATACAACAAAGAAAGGTTTAAGCCGATCGGTAACCTTAAGACACATAATATGCACACAATCTTTTTCAGATTCATCAGGTCAATCATAAATAAATGTACGAAATATATATTCAATAAAATATTTGCTTGCACTGTGTGTACACATTCACTCATAAAATTTAAATAGATAATTTTATACAATATCCCCCATTTAAAATTTATCCTGATTCCAAAATCCAATAACAAAATAAAAAGTCAAAGTAGTTTACAGTCAATTTCATTTCCCTTTTTTTGTTTCTGACACGGTGTGTTTTGTACATAAGCGTGCGTGCAGTCGTGCTTAATAAGTGTTTGGTATTGGAATGTCAAGTATGGTGACAATTTTTTTTCAAAGGGTTCGCTCCAATTTCCACAAAAATTTGCAGATTATTTATTAAAAAAGCAGAAACATAAATTATGCGTTCAATTAGTACACCTGGGGAAGACAGTAGATTGACTTTGAGTTTTTGATAGCCTTTGACTAAGGTAATTTTTTACAACAGTATAGTAATATTTAAATTTTATGCATTAGCATCAATTCACTCATTTAATATAGATAACTAGGATTTTTCGAGGTGGCCAAAATTATAGGTAATCGAACGTTTAAGAGATTTATGATAGAAATATCACACAAACGCTACGACCGTCAGATTAGATTATATACTCCAGATTTTTAGATTTGTCAAATTCAAAATAATAGTAGTAGTGTAAGTTTTCGTAGTTATCATTTAGTAATTTTTTCGTACTTTATAAACAGGTAACAAGTATACACATTAATTTCACATGTATAAATCGATTTTTGTAAATGATAAAAATAAATGCATATAATATTTAATTTCGATTTCAAGCACGTAATTTATGTATTTAGTTAAGCACAATTCAAGCAGAAAAAACCTCAAGATGCGGACAGTTAGTTACTTACATATATTCAACCAGATAACGTTTCAGTTTTCAAAGTATTAATAGAAATATCAATCAATTTACGTACAGACAACTCATCATCACAGTTGACAGCATGATTTAGCCGTATTCTTTCACTTCTAAACATTTTAAATGTTTCGCATGGTGTACTTATAACATCCATGCATACATTCATTCAAAAAGGAGTAGAGCTCGAGTTTAGATCCCTTTTTTATTAGGCTGGCTGAATAAAAAAGGGATCCTACAGCAAACTTCTTTTTAAATCAAAAGAAAACTTAATTATTCATTCGTGCATCTTAAGTTCCTTAAAGTAGAACTAAAAGTTTCCTTAAATTGTATATACGAAAAGGTTGTAGACTAGGTGGAATTCGGAAATAGATAATCATTACAAACACGTTAATTGGTGAATGACTGGTAATAATATTGCAACTGTTAGCCTACTTTACTACGTGTGATCATTCATTTATGGTAACACTACAAATTACGATTCTTAAAAATATTGTAACCGAATAAACCAATTTTAATTACCTAAGCTAGAGGTAATGTACAGTTTACAATCTATAGTAAATCATTAAAATAAAATAAACGGTTGGATAATTTTGTAGAGCTGTGTATCATGATTATGATTAGTTTCTAGTCTATGTTTATTTATGATCATGAATAACTTTGTCTACTATGTAAAATGACTAAACAAACTAATTCATCCTGCTCATTAAAGATATTAAATACCACACTTTATCAATATACCTTCAAACCATCAACCTTCTCAAAAAACATCTTCTGACATTTCCCGATATTTTTTCTTCAAAATTTCCGGATTTCAAATGTACCATCATTCATTTCAAATTAATTTTCATATCATCTTAACATTTTCATTATTCTTCAAAATATTGTTTTCTATTTTTGAGTAATACTGTCAAATAACTTTTTTCTCCAATTTTTAAATCACTTTTTAATTTTTAATCACATCAACTTGTAGAGCTGTTTAGAGATACGTAAACCCTTATTTTTACGCCATACCCACACACCACTGAAGTTACAGATATATTTTGCTCATTTCACATTTATATAGTTTGTAGAATTTCTTTGCATTGTACCGTTTTGTTTAAAATTTCTTGTCATGAAATATTGTGCCTTTACTGTAATTTTGATGCGTTTCTTTGTAAGATTATCATGTATTGTACTTCATATTAATGACTAGTAACTCTACATGCCACATGTATCATGATTAAGATAATTATATGCAGGAACCCACTACACCCAAACTATTATTCAATGCAGCAATTTATGTTGTTTCAAGTTCATCATAGTCAAGATTAGTTTCTTAAATGCCGTTCTTGTGAAGGATAAATATGTTTTTCATAAAAGTAATTCTTGTTCTGTCATGTTTTTTTTTTGTTTTACTGGGGAAGTGCCTTCAAAATAGCATGAACTTCTTCTGCAACTGCCATTAAAACAAATTCAAATTGCTGCTTAGATCGAACCATATTTGGTCGTTGATCTCGAATATGCTCTAACGTAGCTGCAATGTCGATCTCCTTTGCCCCTTTGCTCATTCGGTTCAAAACCATGTCAATCAAGCAGTAAGTTCCTGTTCTTCCAGAGCCATCACTGTAAGTCGCAAGTATCCTCAGTTATTTTACAAGCTTCCATTTTTCCAAGTTTTTCGAGTTACAATGTATAATTTTTACACTTACCTGCAATGCACGATGATGGGACAAGATCTTCCTCTATAGGATTTGTTTACTTTCCTGTAATGCAAACCAAAAGCAATTATTGAAAAAATTGTATTGTGTAACATATTTTTTCGAAATGAAACTTTAGAATAAATTATAGCAAGTATTGAATGTAGCTGGTACAGCGAAGAATAATGGTTGAAGCAGTGAAAACTTGTGACTTGCAATATCCATCTCTCTGTGAGCCTTCCAAAGCTGTGTTCTTAAATGCCGATGATAATCTGATATGCCTTCCCATCACTTTCATGACTATGCAATTAAATATAATACTAAATTGCATAGATCACGAAAATGATGGTGAAAGTATCAGTGATCTGAGCAAGTTTCCTGGCATGAGAGCTCTTCATGTCGTGGATTACTTCTATGAGTGGCATGTGAGTGAGCGTGGGTTGACGTTTTGCTTTCGTCTTGATTATTGGCCAGTGAAAGCTGCTTGTACGGTGCATTTTGATGGTGTTGATTTTGACTTTAGAAGCATGTTTTTAGAAGCACAACATCTATGCTATAAACTAAACTAATGATAAACAGTTTTTAATACCTTCTGAATTCCAGTAGAGCCTTGGTGCTTTGTGGGATTCCGCTCTCGGGCCAGGCCAAAAAGTGGAATTGTGTGACTGTTCGTGTTTCCCCAGTTTTCAAATTCTTCAGATAGAAGCTACGCACCAAGTACTCATCACACCAAATGTGCTCACTGACCAAGTGAACCTATACAATTTTGAGGAAAAAAATAATATAAAGTAAATCCTTTATCCAATCAGCTATTTTTAATCGAGATTCATTTATTTGAACATATATATACCTCGTAGATATGATGAAGTTCAGATCCTTCCTCTGGCCAGTAGCGGTGACAAAGAGCTTGCCCGTTTTCAGTCAAGCGGGTCAAGTTCACAATAACCACACTTCCTTGCTCCCAAACCATTTGCCAAAAGTCGGCAACCGTGTTTGGCAATGGGCCTTGTGTTCCAATGTAAGCTGGATTCCTTGGGTCATGGTCAGTCTGTTAGGTTATACGAGATATTTAATTAAATCCTTAATCGTATCGTATCAATACTTTAAAAACGTATCTACAGTTTTCATTTCACGAAAATAGTATTCAACTACAATTTAGTAGTAACCAGTTAAGTTCACTCACAATTGTTGAAGCGTTGATATAATCTGTCCCAGAAACATTTGCCAGATCATTAAGGATGACACGAGAGTGATCAAATGGGAGTGAGTTACTGTATCGATTTTTCTTTGCAGTTTCAGGCTGTACAGATAAAAGCAAAAAAATAAAATATATGTTGAGTTAAAATACAAGAAAATGGGAAATGAGGAACTGCTGTATATTTTCATTCTTCAAAAATGACGACGTGTTGTATACATTTCTTATGAACTTGAGAAGACAAAACTACTTTTTTCTAAGCCGCATTAGCATTCGTGTCATCGTGTCAGTATTGAATATTTCATCATTTAATGATTGGTTTGGTTGATACGAACATTATGGCTATGACTTGAAAGACAAAAGAAAAAAAAGAAGATTGTGATGTAAAAAAGTAAAAGTATAATTTGTACACAATGTGAGATAAGAAGTTGGATAAGGTATAGGCGAACGTATGTCATGTATTGTGTATGCATTAATAATATCAAATCAGAACGATTCTTGGGAAATTCAATTTCGATTTTAAATTCAATATTCTTCTTACCACGAAATCATCATAATATTTACCTACTACATGCGTACCATTTAGGCATACACAACGACAAACATTACAAAATCGATTCTTCGAGATTTTTTTGTTACCTCCATTCCATCAATATACAGAAATTGAAGCAAGGAGTGCTACAGTACAGTCTAAGAAAGCAGATATTTTCCACATTGTAAGAAAGACAATCGCGGAATCTTCAAAAGAAAATGAGGCATCAACTTTCAGGGACAAGATGCCCGCAATGAAATAATATATATTACTTTTTTCGATTGTACGTATCACTTGTATCATTACTAATGTACTAATGACACCGATAATTTCTCACCGGAATATTCGATAAAATATTACTATACTGTGGCCAGAAGTAGGAGGTTGATGTGAGATGTGTTGAGTTTATAGCGTTTCAGGATCCGGATTCACAATCGGC
>JAQIWN010001570.1:0-19803 GCA_034699025.1 Entomobrya cf. arborea Gr-Col-00668
TTAAACCCATTAAAACCCGTTAAAACCCGTACCCGCGGGTTTCTATGTCCAAACCCGCGGGTTTTGCCATATCTGAATATGATCAAGTAAGCTATCGTGAAAGTGGGATCATAATTCGACTAACAGCGGCACTGTGAACTGATCATTATTATCATCAAGACCTGACAAGGAAAAGATCCCAACTGTACATCGAGTTTGCACTAGCAGTTGCTACTGGGAGAATTGCCTGTTCATACTGATCAAAAATATGTTCTCATTTTTCTCTAAAACGGTTATTTTTCAAAATGATAATTAATTAAAGTCATTCAGGAAATCTTTAGTACGCGACATGCAAGAAAGTCATAGCTGCTTGCGTCCTTTTCAAACCTTTTATCTCTTTTCTCGAGCGCGTGCCTTCGAAAGCACTGAGAGTGCGCGACCGGCTTTAATTAATTATAATAATGATTGAAGTACTGGCAATAGCATATTAAGAAGCACAGCATATTAACTCGTTTATTCCCGCAGCAGCATTACGGAACGCTTAATGTAAAAAGTGTAAAGTGGTCTAAGTTTAGGAGGCTAAAGCATAGCGGTTTATGTCCATAAGCTCCGCAAATCAAAACATGGACCAATTCTGAAGTTTTATGCGCTAAGTAATACTGCCTTGTTAATAAACGAGCTTTTAAGCTGTGCTTTTGGAAATGCTACTCCATAGACTTACAATGCAACTAACGTTAGGGTGTATCCTGATAGTTTTTTATTTGGTTGATTTTTACTTCCGGTTTTAAGAATATGCATTCGTGGAAATATTTTTCGTAATTTTGTGTTCTAATAAGAATGGTTGGAACGATTGTTTTAATGTTTGTTGTTGAAAGTAAGCCTGAAACGTTCTTCCAATGAATTTGATATTTTTAATTATGTATCTTATTTATTTACTTTTGGATTATATAATTCTATATAATATGTTTAACACTTTGATATATTGTATGTTGTTTTTATACATAGCATAATTCTTATATACGATTATAATTACAAACGAGATAAAAAGTAACTTAAACCCTTATTTTTGACCGAAATACGGTAAACTGAAACCTTAGGTTTGACCTTAGGAAACCTGAAATGTTGAACAAATACAGATTTAAATGTCTTTATGAGTCTTTTAAAGGATAAAAATGATTCGTTAATCGAACTTATTGTGTTATCTGAGACATTTGAAATATTATTGCACACTACATCTATATCTACGTGTTATATGCCTAACAAAGCTTTTGAATATACGTATTATAATTTGGACACCTAAACAAAAACATTTTTTTTCTAAAAGTATTTGCAAGACTGCAATCGCTATTCCAGCACCATAAATAATAAACACAATAACAATTTTTCCTTTAAGGTTCGAAGCGTTCCAAATGTTTTCACTCTTTGTAAACCCACCCTGCAATTTCGGCATAATATCAACAAAAACCTTTCTCCACCAATCAAAAAGTCCACTACGAAATAAACCTTGTATTCTTTTTAATATTTGGGGGTTAAGTCTTCGATAAAAAATGAGACCCTGAGATATCCCAAGATTAAGGTCATTTCCTAAAAATGCGTTTCGCTTCTCTTTCTTCAATTTGTAGTATACGTTATGTGCGGTGAAATCGGGTAACAAAATAGCGGTTCGGTTAGTACTATCACAATTATCTCTCATAAAACCATCTACATTATTGAAGTTACTGAAAGTTGCTAACCAATTCGGAACTAATTTTGCGTAATTTAATAAACGTTCCACATGATCAGGTAAGGTTTGTGAGGTATACAGCCATTCAACTATGTTGTTAAACGATGTCCCACCCTTCCCGTAGACATACAACTCACAGTAGAACACGTTTGAAATTTTGTGCTGTGAATAATTTCGACGAGGAGCAATTAGAAAAAGGAGAGATTTGATATATTAAAAAACTGGAAATTTTGTTATCGGGCGAAATAAAGTCAGAGATTTGTCGAATATCAGAAAACGTTACTAAACTAGCACGAGTAAAAATCTGAAAATCGTTTTCTATCAAACTGTCTAAAGTATCAAATGAAAATGGGCTTCTGGGCAATGTTATTAGTGTGATGTTATTATTTTTAAAAAGGGTACTTAAAACAATGCCCATGAAAAATGTCACCAAAAATACTACTCGATTTGCTACGGACAACCTGAACAACTGCTCACTTACCGGATTTCCTTGTTCAACGAATACAAGAGCCACAAATTATCATAACGTTTAAATGCATATGAATGTGTAATTATTTCAGTAAATAATCCAATAAGAATTACAGATAGTAGTATTGTTAACCAAGTGTATAAATTGTACACAGATACAATATCCGAAAATCCGGTTTCTATACCTCCTAATATTCTTTTTGTACAACTGACAAATTTTAGTGTGGACAAATGAAAAGTAAAATGTGCATTATCTCGACGTCCTTTAAACCAAGCCACCACAGTTGGAAAATATAACGAATTTTCCTTTTTGCATTGTGGATTTTGAACATGGTTACCAGTTAACCCGATATATCTATTTGTAAAATTAATAATAGCAGAGTTGATTAGCTGTATTTCAGTTTCGAAGCGTGTCTGATCCATGTCAACCTGGTTGTCTGGCTCGTTAAAGTTTTTGTACAAGTTTAAAAATCTGTCATACTCTTCACTTTTTCCACTAATTGATTTTAGATTACTAAGTGCTTGGAAATAAACTAAATGGTTTAAAAGCTGCCAGCATGCTTTTCCTAAACTGTTAATATGTTGCAACCGAATATTCGACTCAAAAATGTTTAAATGGAGTGCATGATTAATATTTTTAAAACTTATTACTGAAACTTCACTGCAATCTTGACAGATCCATTTGTAATTGAAGTCGTGCAGGATTTGAAGTAACATTATTCTGTTTGTTGGGGTGTATGTGTAGTCCATTCTAACCATATAGTCTCTAAAAAAAGTAAGAGAATGAATCCAACTTTGAACAGTATTCAAATGGTGAGATTTGTCAACAGTTAGAAGAACCAGAATGTCATATTTTGTCCTTGTTACTAAAAGTGGTGGTGTTAAGTTTGTAAACTTGTAGGACAAAGCTAAATCTATATTATACTCGGTTTTTTTGGGAATATCGTACAAAAAGTTTTTAAAGGACCCAGGTATGATAAAAAATCTAGTTTGGGGTAATTGTGCATCAGTTTGTTCATAAAACGTTGGATCCTTGTCAGGTGATGGGGGATTTAAATAAAAATTGGCTTCACATCGCCAAGGTTTCATTTTTGTAGATTTGTCGTAAAAAGGAAAATCGTTGCAACGGTTTTCGTGCAACATATTATGACAGTAATTAAGTAAACGTGAAATGTTGCTTAGATACTTATTTGATTGAAATATGCTTGCCTGTATTTCGTACTCAGTTTTTTGGTTGAATTGTAGCTTAAAACCAACTTTTATGACAAAGTATCTAGAGAGGATTACAGGAGTAGAGACTTTGTTGCTAAAAATAATATCTTGACCATTATAATTTATAAAGTGAATCAGACATTCTAAGAAAAAATTTGTGTATTTATATATGTCTACTGGGTTTTCGTTTCCTATGTTTTGTGAGACGCTAGATGTTCGAAATACTTCTTTTATAATGTTTGGTTTCCCAAGTCTAAATCCGCGTATCAAAAAGAAAGAGAAAAAATAAACGGTAAGAAAGTACTGTGTTATTTTTAAGACCGTTATTTCATTTAAAGAATTTAGAATAGATTTCTCAACAATTTTACGTATGTTTCTATGAGAAATCTTGAAATGTAAGAATTAATTTTTGTGTAGGTTTGGTACCAACCTTGAGTGTAATACTTTGCTTGACGAGTGATTTGAGTCATTTTCTGCCATAACATGTTTGACGGATGGCTTTTAATTCAATTGCTAAGTATTGTCGCAAAGTTTACTTTTATATTTGTCCTAGAGTGCCCTGATTCGCAGAATCAGTTATTTGACGTTATTTTCTAGTGCTTGGCATTGTTGTTGTCAATCTACACTACTATGTTAATGCGAAGTTAAAAATGTTTCTCTTCAAAAGATCTGTGAATGATTTACGGTATAAAAGCCTTTTCCTTAAAGTTATCCATGTCGTACATTATTCTTCATATTGTTTTGCGTTGCAAAAGCACTGATGAAATATTTCATCGTTTAAATAATAATTTTGTATGCAATAATAATAATAATAAATAATATTTCAAGTGTTAAATTAACAGATTATCACGACCTAAGCCACCAAACATCCTTTCTTGGCGCTGTATCTTAAGTAACCGCTTTTGGGGGATTTTGCTTCCTTGGACGACGTATAGAGATTTAGCTTGTCATTGTCTTCGACAGGTGTGATTACATTGATGCGTCGGAGGATTCGGTGCAGCTGATTTCTGCAATGTAGAAGATCACTACAATTAGAATTAGATGTTCAAATGCTGATCACTTTGCAAAACATGTTTCATAATTAATCACAAACTAATGACGATGACTACGACTTAAATGAACAATAAAACTGAATTAAACAGCGTTAACTATTCTGAAAAAACCCACATTGGTTGAATAATAACAATACTAGCGTAACCTACACAAGAATATTAATGTTTAAATATTTATTAATCCACAAAATTAACAGACAGACAAATACTAAGAGTAAGGCTCACACACATACAACCATCTCACACGAGAGAAACTGGCAAACTAAGCAATAAAAATTCTGAAGGTGGACTAGCAAAGCAGGCAAGTACAGGGTGAGTTTTCCTATTTAAAAAAAACGGAGAAAGCTTTAAAATCACTTGACGTTTTCGTATATGTTTCCCAATTGCATATGTGATAAAACAGAATTTGTAGATTCTATTATATGCTGGGGTTTTGAAAAATTCGTTAAGGTTCTTAAAATATTGACCCCAGAGTGTGAAGCCATGAAGTATACGCTTTCCAAGGGAGAAATGGTGTCAGATTTTTCACAAAACATGCGAATATAAAATGTCTTGGCGTTTTGATATTGACTAATTAATTGTCTATCGATTCCACATAAGAACTAAGTCAAGGCTAAGGTCTTAGTTGTGGTAAACTTCAAAGACCACAGCCATTCCACACGTCCGCGAAGGGCATCATTTTAATAATCAAGCTCTACAATTAAAAAACCGCTTCGTTGAGCTCAAGTTGCAGTATATTTAGAATCTCTGGTTTATTTTGATCATAACGTATCCATCTTTTTAAAATACAGGTCCATAGAAGCTGTTATTTTTACTCCCAAACTAAAATCAACAACTTCAAGGCACCTTTTTCGGAGTTCATGGCTTCCTACGCCCTAACGTAGCAAGAATCTTTTGGGTGCAAATATTTTAAAAAATTAAGACATAGTTGTGGTGTCACTATATGCCAACCTATTGGTTTTTTATTGAGTTAGCTTTGTTTGGCAAAGCTTAATGTACATTAGGTTGAACGAATTTAGAGGGGGTTTTGGAACGTGAAAATTAAAGACGCTAAATGTTTCGCTTCATATCTACCAGAAAATTCATTATATATTAAAAATATTGGTTACAGAGAGTAAGTTTAAGAATAGAGGAACATGATAGGACAGAGCATTTTTACTTATACTCGAAAACTTCGAAGTTAACAAGGGCCTTAACTTTTAAAAATAACGAAAACTCACCCTCTGTATGTGAATTCGATGATAAATTTACAACACAAGAAACACCGAATCAAGTAGTCAAAATCAGCAACCATGTCGCCACATCAAAAGGAGGAATCAGTTCTGCTAAATGATTTGTTCAATGAATTTGTTTTTCATGACAACTTACAAAATGAAATTGATCAGTTTTTGTTACTAAACGGATTTCTGGAAAGAAACTACGTGAACTATGAAGTGTCCTTCAAATAATTGGACGAAATACTGGATGGGAGTTAATAGCATTTGTTGTACTACAAGCGTCAATAATTACGTTTTCCCATTTGTCCCAACATTTGTCATATACAACAGAAAATTTAACATTTGCTGACTTAGGTAATAGCAATGAGAGCAAGTGTTCGTCGGCGGAGTAATGTAGAATGCTCATATCTGATTCAACTGGGAACGGCTTGATGTGTCGTAGAACATCTTGTTTGCTGCGTGAGTTTGTAACCTCACCAAATCTGAGTAGTCGTATAGTGAATCAGGATTAATTTGACGAATTTCATGAAGAATAATTTCAAGTTCATTTTTAGAAGTTTGAATCACATTCGTTTTTAAAGAAATGGTTTTAAACGAATTACAAGGGTCGCAGGCAGTGGTCGAAAAAACTTGGTATCTGGGTATCTAGGATACCGGGAAGTTTTCGGGGAGGAGGGAAGGAAAGGGAAGAAAAAAGAAAGAGAGGGGAAGGAAGGGGAAGGGAAGAAAAAACGAAGAGAGGGGGAAGGGGAAGAAGGAAAAGGTGAAGTTGGGCAGAAAAATAAGGAGCAGTTGTAAAATGAGACAGAACAAAATCATTTCCCGATGAAAAAGGAAGAAATTAGAGGGGGAAAGCAAGTTACAATTGGCTAAACATTAAGAATTTGGAACAGGAAAACCTAAAATTTTCTTAACGAGCATAATAAAATCAATGGCTAAGGATTTAAGTTTACAATTTTGTTTTTACAAAATTCTTGGACCTTAAAAAGCTCGAACTCAAAAAAAATTCCCGGTGACACTACTCCCCTGAAATACTAAACTTTCTCTAAAACGAAAAAAAAAATCCAAAAAAACCGAAGCTTTAAAATTGTCTTGTTTCCCATAAATCCTAAAACATGTAACCCTCAATTTGCCCTGAAGCCCGTTTGGTTGTGTATTCGAGTTTGGGATATCTCTGAAATTTTAGTTTTGATGCTCGTTATTTCGTTAAAAATCTGAATAAAAGGGAAAATTCGGCTAAAATTTCTCACTGTGCTAAAATTGTAAGAATGGTTGAATGTTTTGGCTAAAAGCTACTAGGGCGTAATGTTATTTTGAAAAATGCGGCCATATTGTTAGAATTAGGTATTTAAAAAAAATAAAAACATGATCGGGAAGCATATTGATTTGTCCATCGGGAAATATTTTCCGCGCCCCCGGATACCGGGAAGAAAAAGTTTTTTCGACCACTGGTCGCAGGAGGGTCAAAGTGTTTTTAGAGACGTGGATGGATATTCCCAGATAAGTGCACTAACTGATAAACGAAAGAAAGTGTAATATAAGACGAAAACACCCGCAATCCAATTCTTGATCTCATTTTTATTTTGACAGATTGAATTATTATTTGAGTTACAGATGAGTAGTGAAATCGTTGGAACCGTGTCTAGATAATCTAGTTTCCGCTGTTGAGTTTCCCATGCAGCATCAAGATAAGCCACATGTGGATTTTTAAGAGCACTTGACCAGTACAACTCCTTTACTTACATTTGCGGAGATTCTAGCTCAGTTGATGGATCAAGATAAACATTTAGTTCACAAACTTTGTTTTTACTTTTGAGTTGAAAGGACTCAGAGAGAGTTTGTGCAACATGTGCAATTCCACTAATTGGTCTGGAGGTAGATTTGCTTTTTCTATTATATCATAACGACAAGTAGGAGAGTTTTGAGATTTGAGTGCTGGATAAGCCGAGCCTAGTTCATATGTAAAATGTTGGTCTTTGTTGCAAACAGATAAGTAGCGGAGGAGTAGAACAGGTTCTTTATCGACTTGAAAATCAATATTAATGCCTCTAAAATCGATGACACGTGTGTTGCAGCCTGCAAATGAATTCAAGATGTTAATTTGCTGAAATGCATTCTTCTTTGGCGTATCAGTTATTGCATTTGTAAAACAATTTTTAGTGCTTCCTACTACTAAAAGATATGCGGGAAATATATATTTAAAACTTAGCATTTTAAAGGTCAAGATAATTCTACTTTTGCTTATTTATTATGTTCTATTGACTTGTACCGGTTGAATCTTTTTTTTAAAGAGAGCTGTTTAAAAATTTGATTAAAGTATAGTTTTGAAATTTACTAAGCCGGTTTTGACAAGGTGACTCAAAGTTGCAACAATAACCTGTGATAACAGTAAATTAGAGCCAGTTTTGTAGATTAGTTGAAAGAAATCTTTTCTCGATTACTTTGGTGGGTAGAAAACTGTAAATTTTCAGATCTTTTCTGGCAAACCAAGATAACATTGCCTCAAACCCCCCACGAAAAAAAATACAAAAGTCATCATATTTTGTGTGAAGCAGTATGAATCTGCAACAGCATTTATTTGTCCTTGCTATTGACTACACTCAAAACCTAAACACAAATGTCGGTGAAAAACCAATTTAAATCGAAACTAATGTTTGACATATAAATACATTGAAATAATGTTTTTAAAAGCATTTTAGTTAGTAAAGCGTCTATTTAGGCGCTTAAACGAAAAGGTTTTGACAGTCTTTCTTTAGACAAAATTAAAGCGGCAAAGTATAAAAATGTATTATCTGTTTGATAAAATGAGTAGTCAATCACAAAGCCGAATCATAATTGTTTCATTTATTTTTATTTCTGCATTCACTTTTCATTCAACATGAAAAATCTTACCATAAGTAACCAACGCTCTACATGTATTAAAACTAACACTTCTTAAAAACAGAAGAACTGTGGCAGGCTTGATAACATATTTATTTCCATCTCCCATACTCAGAGGTCTAATGGACCGTTTAACCTTTGAGATGTACTTCCATTCACGCAAGGAAAGCCAATGTTCGCGCTTCCACGATTTTATGGTTTTCTGGCTGCATTTATACTGTTGTCCTGCCAAAGCTAGACACGCCGATGTGAGTGTAAGAATTATCGTCATAACTCCTATTAACACAAGTTTAATTAAGACTCCCAACATACTCCATTGGTAAGTTAGTACAACAACGCATAGTATAACTATACACGTAAGCATAGCTTGCATGTAGAATAAAACGTTCAACAAAGCCACGTTATTAATGACCGCTTGTAGAATTTCTACAGACCTCCAGGTGACCACTAAATGACCCGTTTCCCATCGTAGTTTTGGGACTGATTTGTAGTGCGGTTTATCCAAATTTAACTCGTTTTTGAAAATAGGTACAATAAACGCAAAGTAAGTAACGAAAGGGTAACTTCCTAATAACCCTAAAATAAACGCTATACGAAAAACGTACCAGCTAAACCAACCACAAGCGATAAAATAAATTGGCCAAGAAATAAATAATTTTTCAATTCCATAAAGGAGATATACAGGTCTCTGGTAATGGACAAAGCAATCAGAACACATGACTAAACCGAATCCACAAAAACTACAAAAAATGACCAAACTCACACTTTCCAAAAATTTATTGAACTTTCGATCCCTGCTATAGTCATATTCTGTCATGAATATCTCTGAAAAGCTTGAAACTAACTTGAACAAACTATTAATGCCTTGGCAAATTCCGTTTGGTCTTAAAACGAATACACCCAATAAAATACAGAACGTGATGCCGATACACCAAAACACCAGAAGAAAAAAGAAGAGTTCGTTTTCACTTGTTTTGTGAAGGTCATATAAATGGGTTGGTAGTACGATCACCATGTAACACACAAACCATAACCATTGATGAAATACTCGAGGGTGAACTTTGGAGTCGACATATAGTTTTCCACATTTTCTATCAATACCAAATGGAATAGCGTGAATTCGATTTCCTATTTCTAATAGCCTACAAAACGTATTTGCAAAAGACTGAGTGAACATGTTTTGATATAATTGAAATCAGTTGTCCAAAGTCTGTAGAATTCTGGTTTAAAATTAGAATTTTTAGATCAGAACATTTACTTATTTGATATGTCTAATGATGTTGATTTTTGGATCTTCATAACTAATTCAAGTTATGCTTTATGTTGTTTTTATGTGTGATTGTACCGCGAGTACGCCTTATCTACTACAATATTTTTTAAAAATAAAACCGTTTCCTGAAATTCAAGGTATAAGATTTTGTTATTTAGAAAATACAGCGGAAATTGTTGTTTTATTTACTAATGAAATGTATGCTAATGCTTATTTATATTTTTCGTGGTCATATTTAATGAACGAGAAGGCCAAAGGAAGTATTTTTTGACTTGAAGGAATTTATGTTTTGCTATACCATTAGTATAGATTGGGTGAAATGAATACTAAATTTATGAAAAACTGAATGTAGAACTTTCAAAAACTATTATCATCGATCGATCAAGCTTAACCAACTGTAAGTAAGAAAAAACTTATCAGGGATTACTGGCTTATATTTTTTTATAACTTTTCGATGTAAATTTTAAGAATGCATTGAAAAAAATACTAAACGGACGAGTAAAGTAAATGACAACAGTGTAGGAAGGCAGAATGGTGCATATCATATTTGTATGTAGCCTGTAGTGATAAGAGACGGTCACGTATAATTAAAAGTCCGACTAAGTTATATTTACGAATACTCAGGGGTAAAAAATTATTTCACAAAAGCACCTAAAATTGTCCATAAAATATTATACCTTCTTTGTAGTCCGAAAAATTGTGTGGCATCCAGCAGCCCCGACTTCCCTACAAATATATGCCACTCCATTTACTTATTTAAGTTGGTCAAAATAAGTTTTAAAATGATTCTAATTAATGGTATGACATTTAAATTAGTCCATTATTTGATTTCGATAAACCCAAGCGAGTCGATTTAATTAACTTCTTTAAGTATCTATAATCTAGCGAACATATTTACCTACAAAGGTATATTTGTCAAATGCTATGGTGAACGTTAACTATAAAAAACTAAAAGTTAGAAATTCTTAGTTCAAAATACACACAAGTGTATTAATTTGGTATCTGGACTTAGTAAGCATAGTGCATAACTACTTATTTATGTACAGCTTTAAATTAAAAAATATTACAAAACAGAACAAATAAGTTATTTCTTCATTCCCTTCGTAAACGCTCTAAATCTACTGATGCATGACTCTTGAAATGAAACGCAAGTCCAATTTAAATACATAAAAAATACATACTAGCTGCAGCATCAGGAATTAATATATTAATCGAAAAGTCTCCAATCAATTGCATAGTCCTTAAGCCCAATAAGCTTAATACATGTACTCCAATGGCCTCAAAAAGTTTTAAAAGACCTACACTCTGCAAATTCATACGCTAGCTATGCCTTTGGTATCCTTTCCTTAGGCTTTGCTTCCCAATATTTTTGCTAAGGCTCCGACAAAGCAGTCATCTTCACTTTTTCGTAACTCATTGTTTAGAGCTAGCAGATTTTTTCTTTCTTACCGAATATGGTAAATTGGATTGCTGATGCACCAAAGCAAAATTAAGGTAAGATGATTTTTTCGAGTGTCAAATTTTAAGCAATTGTAATTAACTTTCCAGCTTAATGTTATTTTAATTTAGCGTCGAACGGGTTTATAAATATTCTGTATATTTAATTCATTTTTGTGCGACGTAACGAAAAAACCATAACAAACAAATGGTAAAACGGATAAATTTGTACCCTATTAAATATTTTATAAATTGGCAATCAAAAACGATTACAAAAATCAGAGTCAGCAATCATTATGAGTTTGAAGTAGTATACATAAGCAGCATTTCTGAGATTTTGCTTACAAGTAAACTAAAAAAATAAACAAAAATTATTCTGAACTAAACCTTGTGTTTTATAAATACGTTGAAATAGTGGCCTACAACAACATTGTAGTATATTAAGCGTCTCGTCGCGCTTTTAATCGAAACGTTTAATACCAGCCTTTCATAGATACAATTATAGAAGCAAACCATAAAAATGTATTATCTGTTTGCTAAACAAAAAAGGCTATTTATTTTCTTTCTACTTCAATACTTAAGTCAACCAATGTTAAAAATCGTCCCATTAGTTACCAGCTTTCGACATGTAGTAAAACTAACACTTCTTAGAAAGAGAAGCACCGTGACAGGCTTAACATTATACTTATTTCCATCTCCCATACTGAGAGGTCTACAAGAACGTTTAACTTTTGACAAGCACTGGCATTCACTAAGGGGAAGCCAATATTCACGTTTCGATTACCTTATAGTTTTCTGACTGCATTAATACTGTTGTCCTGCCAAAGCTAGACACTCCGAAGTGACTGTGAGAATAATCGTCATTACTCCAATTAACACAAGTTTAATTAAGACTCCTAAAACAATCCATTGGTAAGTTAGTGTAACAACGTATAGAAGAACAATGCACGTAAGAGTAGCTTGCTGATACAAAAACACGTTTAACAAAAACTCGTTAACAATGATCGCATGTAAAATTTCTACATGCCTTCATGTATTTATTAAATGACCTGCTTCCAACCGTAGCCTAGAGTCTGATTTGTTTTGGGATTTTTCCAAATTTAGGTCATTTTTGAAAATAGGTACAGCATATACCAAATAAACAATAAAGTTGTAAATTACTAAAAGTCCAATGGTGAATATTATGCGAAAAATGTACCAGCTGAACCAGCAACAAGCCAAAAAATAAATTGGCCAGGAAATGAACACTTTGTCAGTTCCATAAAAAGGATATAGTGGACCCTGGTAATAAATAAAGCAATCCAATCCCATAGCTAAACCGAATATAGAAGATCTACAAAATATGGCAAAAGTCAATTTTTCAAATAACTTATTTAGTTTCCGATCTCTGCTGTAGTCATATTCCGTCATGTATTTCTCTGAAAAAGTTGAAATTAGTTTAAATAAACTATTAATTCCTTGGCAAAGTCCATTTGCTCTTAGAACTAACACACCCAAGACAATACAAAAACATGACGCTTATACACCAAAATACAAGAAGGAAAAAGAAAAGTTCGTTTTTACTTTTATTATGAACGTCGTATAAATGGGTCGGTATTACAATCACTTTGTAAGATACGAGCCATAACCATTGGTGAAACACATGACGATGAACTTTAGTGTCAACATACAGTTTTTCCCATTTTTTATGGATATCAAAGGAATAGCATGAATTCGATTTCCGATTTCTAATAGACTGCAGAAAGTATTCGCAAAAGACTTAATGAACATGTTTTGATAGAATTTAATACTGTTGTTAAGATATTTTGTGCTTTACTTTGAAAATATTATTTTTACATCAGAATATTAATACGTTTCATTTGTCCAATGGTGTTGAATTTTTTGCTGTTTAAAACAAATTAAATTAAATTAAAAATTAAATTTAAATAAAAAACTAACTAATTTAACTAAACTAATTAAATTTAAATTGTTTTATGTATTATTTTACCGTGAGCACGTCCTATACTCCACAATAGGAAAATTAAAGTAAAACCTTATCCTGATATCCAAAGTATTAAGACTTCGGTATTCAGAGAAAGCAGCGGAAACTGTTATATATTTAACAATGAAATGCATCTAAATACCTATTTTATATTTGTCATGGTCATGCATAATAAAACAGCAAGACAAGGCCAAGAGAAGTATTTTATGTAATGAAATTCATGTACTTTGTAAGAACCATATAGATTGCTTGAAATGGGTACGGATATT
Organism: Entomobrya cf. arborea Gr-Col-00668; assembly: GCA_034699025.1. Taxonomy (NCBI): domain Eukaryota; kingdom Metazoa; phylum Arthropoda; class Collembola; order Entomobryomorpha; family Entomobryidae; genus Entomobrya; species Entomobrya cf. arborea Gr-Col-00668. Next base: position 13,489 of record JAQIWN010001570.1, read on the forward strand.
TTGCAACACTGAATATAAAACTTCCACAAAATATTATCATTGATCTTTTAAACATCATTAAAGGCTTACCTAACGGGAAGCATTCATTTGTTCTACTTACTGGATAATAACTTTAATTCCTTTTAGAGTTCATTTTAAGAATAAACTTAAGAAAATTGACCCTTTGATGATTTTAAAAAAATGAAAACTATGTAGGATGGGATATAAGTTGTTTTGTATAATTATGTACAAAGTATTTGATGGTACATATTACATTTGCATATGGCTTTATGCGATCATGAATACGTGGTCACGTATTATTGTAGGATTGAGTAAGTTATATCGTTGGAATACTTGATAACACATTTATCCCCCATAGTCAGAGGTCTAATGGACCATTTAACTTTTGACACGTACTTCAGTTCACTAAGAGAAAGCCAATAAATACGCTTCCAGGACTTCCATTAATTTTAAACTTTTCAATAACTAATTTTTATTCCTCAATGTAAAAATTTAATTTAAATACAATATACTCACATAGAGAGAGCTTGATAAGGCGAATGCTTAAATGAAGCGTAACAAGTTGCTCTACATTAATACTTGAATTATATTTATGATAACCTCCTGATTTAATTTATAAATAAAACCTTCATTTTTTGTGAACGAAAGTCTTTAAACTAAAGCGCTTTGGTATGCAAACTTTAAAAAATTGTTTATAATTAAGACGAATCACAATTGTTTCATTTCTTTTTAATTCTGCATTCACTTTTCATTCAACATGAAAGATCTTACCATAAGTAACCAACGCTCTACATGTATTAAAACTTACACTTTTTAAAAACTGAAGCACGGTGGCAGGCTTTACAACATATTTATTCCCATCTCCCATACTGAGAGGTCTAAGGGATCGTTTAACTTTTGATATGTACTTCCATTCCTGAAGGGAAAGCCAATGTTTACGCTTCCACGACTTAATCGTTTTCTGACTGCATTTATGCTGTTGTCCTGCTAAAACTAAAAATGATGGAAACAATGTGAGGATTATCGCCATTGCACCAAATAACACAAGTTTAATTAGGACACCCAATGTGTACCATTGATAAATTAGTATAACAACTGAGAGTACAATAATACAAGTAAGAGTACCTTGTAGATACAATAACACGTTTAACATAGCCTCGTTGTTAATAAATGTTTGTAGAATTTCTACAGACCTCCAGGTAACTACTAAATTACCCGTTTCCCATCTTAGCCTTGAGTCGGCTTTGTAGCGGGGCTTATCTAAATTTAGCTCGTTTTTGAAAATAGGTACAACATATACAAAGTAAATAATGAAATTGTAAGTTCCTAATAGTCCAAATGCGAAAGTTATACGAAAGATGTAGGAACTGAACCAAAAACAAGCCAAAAAATAAATTGGCCAAGAAATGAATACTTTGTCAATTCCATAAAGAAGATACATTGGAGCCTGGTAATGAATAAAGCAATCCAAACCCATGATTAAACCGAATCCGCAAAAACTACAAAAAATGGCAAAAGTCAACCTTTCCAAAAACTTATTGAACTTTCGATCCCTGTTATAATCATATTGTGTCATGTATTTTTCCGAAAAATTTGAAACTAATTTATGCAAACTATTAATTACTTGGCAAGCTCCATTTGGTCTTAGAACCAACATACTTAATATAATAGAAAACACAACGCTGATACACCAAAATACAAGAAGGAATAAAACGATTCTTTTTTGCTTGATTTGTAGAGGTCGTATAGGTGAGTGGGTACTATGATCACCATGTAACAAACCACCCATAACCATTGGTGAAAAACACGGCGGTGAATGTTGGGGTCGACATATATATATCCAAATTTTCTATCGATGCCAAACGGAATAGCATTAATTTGATTTCCTATTTCTAATAGCTTGCAAAACGTGTTTGCAAACGATTGAGTGAACATTGTATGCAAAATCGAATTTGAAATAGTTAGGCAGAACCTTATACGTTTTATCTTCGAAATTTAATTTTGCATCACAATATTAGCGAAATCGATTTTTTGCGGTTTGAAACGAACACTTTTATAATGGAATTCATTTATATCTATAAATTTACAAACGAATATTTTTTCAGAATGGACAAATAAAAGCCTGAACTTTTTCAAATTTCAAGGTAATAATATTAGGACATTCAGAATGCAGAACAAAAAAATGCTGTATACATTTACCGATGGTACAATTCTGAGTGTCTAATTCTTTAAAATATCTAAACATTAAATATATTTCAAGTTCAAATAGCTTAAAGAGAAGACCAAGAATTGTTTGATTTCAGGGATTTTAAGTTTTACCTTGTAGCATGGATTATACGACGATAAGGAAGTATCGCAAAATTGAAATAAAAGCTTTACAAAATTTCAATGATACTTTGCACACAAATAAGTATCCATAAAAACAAATATCACATTAATAGCGCTTATTTGCTTATAATTTTTGTATGCTATTTTCAATCTCGAATTTTTTTGGAGGTAAAACTGAAAAATGTTATTACAATTAATTTAGCATTTGGTATATAAATAAATAAAATGACGATGGTTTTGGAAATCAGTACACATGTTTTTAAGCAAATCATTAAACTATATTGTACGTAGTGGTATTTAGCATACTTATTGATAGCTGTGCGAGAACATGAATGGGAGAACATGAATGTATGTATGTTCACCTTAGTGTCCAGAACTTATAGTTTTCAATACTAAAGCTTAAATAATACTCCATTTAATACATTAAAAGCTAATATTGGTAAATGCTATGAACATATTAAAAATATACCAATGTTCTTGTTACATTTGCACGAGTTAGTTTTATAACTTAAGCGTAGAAACTAAAAACGACAATAACTAAGTATAACTTAAAGTTAAGGCTTTTAAATAAATAAGCCTTATTCCTTCCAAACATTTGTAAACGTCCTAAATCTGATGATTTATTAATTATGGTCTAATGAAGATGAGACCAGATTTCTAACAAAGAAACTAGAAAGAATTGAATTATGTTGATGTATCAGAACTGATTATATTATTTTTTAAATATTTAGCTTAAGGTTTTGGACCTAAAACAATGCAAATACAAAAAAAAGTTTGAGTACAAATTAGTATCTCGATATTTCGAAGTGTCAAATTTTATTTAATCGTAACTTACTTTCCGTTTTATAACAAAAAAGAGATGACAAACAAATGGTAAAACGAAAAAATTCTACCCACTTCAACATTTATAAATTGGCAATCAAAAAACATCTTAAATCCATTGCGTCAGTGGTCATGATTAATTTGAAGCAGTATGCATGTACAACAGCATTTCTCAGACCTTACTCACAAGTACACTAAAAACCATTGAAAAAACTTATTTGAGCCGACCCTTATGTTGAAATAGTGTCATAAAAAACTCTATTTCGTTCAGCGTGTCTTTTTTGCTTTTAATAAACGAAACGTTTTTTACGTTTAAACAAAATTATGGCGCCAACTTAAAAAACTTAAACTTAAAAATTTATTATTTGTTAGCTAAAATAAAACTATTGATTATGTTTCTACTTCGGTACACGACTCAACTATTGTTGAAAATCTTCCCATAAGTTATCAATGCTCTGCATGTATTAAAACTAACACTTCTTAAAGTCAGAAGTACTGTGACAGGCTTAACAATATATTTCTTTCCATCTCCCATGCTCAAAGGTCTAATTGATCGTTTAACGTTTAACGCGTACTTCCATTCACTCATGGAAAACCAATATTTACGTTTCCAAACAGAGTGTAAGAATTATCGTCATTGTTTCAAATAACACCAGTTTAATTAGGACTCCCAATTTAATCCATTGGTAAGTTAGAATAACAACTGAAAGTATAACAATGCACGTAAGAGTAGCTTGCAGATACACTAACATGCTTAATAAAAGCTCGTTATTTATTAGTGCTTGCAGAACTTCGACAGATCTCCAGGTATTTACTAGATGAACCACTTCCCATCGTAGCCTAGAGTCGGCTTTGTAACGGGACTTATCTAAATTTAGCTCGTTTTTGAAAATAGGTACAACACATGCGAAATAAATAACAATGTTGTAAGTTCCCAATAATCCATACAAAAACATTATACGGAAGATATACCAGCTGAACCAACCACAAGCCTAAAAATATATTGACAAAGAAATGAATGCTTTGTCAAATCCAAAAAGAAGATATACAGGCCTCTGGTAATGAATAAAGCAATCAGAACCCATGACTAAATCGAATTCACAAGAACTACAAAATATGGCAAAAGTTAATGTTTCCAATAACTTATTTAGTTTTCGATCCTTGTAGTAGTCATATTCCGTCATGTATTTCTCTGAAAAAGTTGAAACTAATTTAAACAAACTATTAATGCATTGGCAAATACCATTTGGTCTTAACATTATCACACCCAATATAATACATAACATGACGCTTATCCACCAAAACACAAGAAGGAAGAAGAAGAGCTCGTCTTATTTGTCTTGTGAAAGTCGTACAAATGAGTCGGTGTTACAATCACCGAGTATGATACGAACCATAACCATTGGTGAAACACATGACGGTGAACTTTGGAGTCAACATATAGTTTTCCACATTTTCTATCGATACCAAATGGAATAGGGTGTATTTGATTTCCGATTTCTAATAACCTACAAAACGTATTTTCAAAAGACTTGGTGAACATGTTTTGATATAATTTAAATCAATTTTTCACAAATTTTATAATTTCAGTTTGAAATTATTATTTTTTAGAATAAAACATTAATTCTTTTTATATTTTCAATGATGTTGATTTTTTTGCTCTTTATAATAAGTACAAGTTATAGTTTAAATAGTTTTTATATTTGATTTTACCGAGAGCACGTCTTATCTACTACAACAGGAAAATTTAAGTAAACGGTTTTCTGATATCCAAGGTAGAATATTTCGTTATTTAGAGAATGCATTGGAATCTGTTGTTTTATTTAAGAATGGAATATATCTTAATGTATCCAAATTTTTATTTTATAAGTCTTGGTTATATATATTAAAGCAGCAAGGCTAACGGAAGTATTTTTTTATTTGAAGGAATTTATGTTTCGCTATAAATACAAGTAGTATTGATTAATTGAAATGGATACGAAAAATATGCAAAAACCTGAATACTGGACTTCCGCAAACTATTATAATTGATGGTTTGTGTTTCGATGGATGTTTAACTAACCCTTAACATAAACGTCTACGCGATTACTAGCTAATAATTTTGTATAGCTTTGGATGTTCATTTGTCTATTTATGACAATGCGTGGACTCAGATGCTACTGGTGATGGTCAGTACCCTAAATGATGCGGCCATCAAATAAATCAAATATTAGTTTTAACCAGTGCCGCGGGGCGGTAAATTAAATGAAACCCGTTACAAAAAATTATCAGTAAGTGTAATGCAACCTGTCGATTAACAATGCAGGATAATGTCTTGTAGTGTGGGACTTGTGCGTAGACGTGGTCATATGGGAGAAGGCTGTCGTGTGGGTGAAGTCGGTTTTGTGCGTACAGGCGGTCATTTGGGTGTAAGCGGTCATATGGGTGTAAGCGGTCACATGGGTGAAGGCGGTCGTATGGGTGAAGCTCTTGCTTATGCATGCGCGTGAAACGTGCCGAAATCAAACGAAGAGATTGCTGGTACGTTCTCGATCATGTTCATTAATGTTTTAGCATAAATGGAATTAAATTATTTTAGCGTCGTCGGAATTAACATTGGTTTAGCATTTATTAAATTAGCATGGATGTAGCAATTCAAATCAGCAATAGTTTTTTACATGGGTTTAGCATCAGGGTTTTAACATGGGTTTGGCATTAGGGTTTCAACATGGGTTTGGCATTAGGGTTTCAACATGGGTTTAACATTACGGTTTAGCATTAGGTATCCGCATTAGTTTTTTAAGATGGGCTTGGCATTAGTTTTTTATATGGCTTTAGCATTGGGTGGTAGTATATAAAATTCCGTGACAAACTTGTCATTTTTTAAAGTTATAAACGTAATATAGTATTATAATATTAAATACACGGGGTGTTTAGCGGTGGGTTTTAGCATTGTATTTTAATATTAAGTTAATTTACATGGGGTTTCGCATTGGGGTTTAGTATCAAGTTAATTAACATGGGGTTTAGCATTGGGGTTTAGCATTAAGTTATTTAACATTTAGCATTGGAGTTATACACGGAATTTAGCATTGGAGTTATACACGGAATTTAGCATTGGAGTTATACACGGAATTTAGCATTGGAGTTATACACGGAATTTAGCATTGGAGTTATACACGGAAT
>JAQIWN010001571.1:0-19797 GCA_034699025.1 Entomobrya cf. arborea Gr-Col-00668
GTGTACAAAATTTTGTAACTTTCAGTGTAAGTTACAATAATTTTTTTGCTACACGTCTTGTTTGCGACTATACACTAATGAAGAAATATCCTCTATTCACATAAATTTTCCTTTTTAAATAAGCTTTCAGACTTTTTAGATATATCTGAAAGGGCTTTGAAATGATGAATATGTATCATCATATAAGTAAGTCCTATAACCTAAAGTTTTTCAAACGATATTTTAATGCTTACGTTAGAATTTACTGATTTTACCTTTAACTATTTCACAGTAATTCAATCATTAGATCTACAAGCATTAAGTACGCTTACATTACACATGCATGTACTTTCAAAAGTACAAAAATCTCATCAAAGCATTATATTTGCGATGTGGTATGAAAGATGCTATGAAGCGGAAAATGAAGAAATATCAAAATTACATGGTAAGCTTGTAAAAAAAACAAAAACACTGACGAGAACGAAACAAGTGTTTTTAAGCACCTCTTGGCAGTTGGCAGTGCGCTTCTACACTGCAGCGTATAATACGCTGCGTATCTATTTCGTCCTTCAGCCCAACATATGCATAAGTATGACACATGATGATTGCGTGAATAAGATTGTCCCATACAAAACATTCTCCTCTCGGTAACAATTTTATATTTTTCTGTAAGAATTAATCGAATTTACAGATTGTGAATTCGGTTGCAATCGGTATTGCAACCGAATTTCACAGATTGTAATATTTTACTTTCGAAAATATAGCTGCACTATAAATTTGTCGCAGGCAATTACAGGTTCCACAGCCCCGGAAGCACCTCAAATAATATTTGCAACGAAAGATGTGAAATTTCCAAAGATTATACAAACTGTGAAACCACCTAAGCCTGGTTTTGGCCCTATGTCTTCTGCTTTACTCCAGAAATACGAACATTTTCAGGTGAGCTATATTTTGAAGGAGAAACTTTGATGATGCCATTTTTCTGAAATACTTAACCTTCACACAAGTTTCGTTTAATACATATTTGAATATAATTTTGTAGAAAGACAATGGAATTCCTGTTCATTTGAAAGGAGGCCCTGTTGATGTTGCCTTGTACTATATTACAATCGCAGGATGTGTAGTCGGCATTATTGAATGTTTCAGATATTATTATGAGGCGGCTTTCCCGAAAAGAGAATGAAACGAAACGAAATAGTTCACCAAACTGTAAACAAATATAGTTACTTAGATTGTAACGGTACTTTCAAATCATTTGTCGCTAGAAAATCCTTTCACCTTTAGAAAAATAGCCAAAATCGATTATCGCTTAGTGTCTTGTGTTGATGTAAACCAACTTTCATTTAAGTTAAATAAATCGCCTGATAAGTCTGATTATAAAGTAATTTGAACACTAAATGTGAATTTCAGCACGTGTCTTTGTCCTTGTCTGTTATTGAATAGGTAAGAACTTACAGGTGAATAAAAAACGCTTTACAAAATTTTGTCATGTTTTGAAAAACATCTTTAGTAAACATCTTAAAAAGAAACATTTAATTCATTTGAACGAAACTCAAAACGTTTGTTATTACATGCATACAACTTTTGATTGGGCTTTCATCCAACCAGACCTTGGTCATGTCGAATTATGTATTTGATCTGCATCTGTAAGAAGCTTAAATGCGCATTTTATACCTGGCTTAAATTCTTTTGTAATGTATTTAACTCATGATAATAGATGGAGAAAGTTAGGTAAGGTATCAAATGATACATACTTCGTAAACCAATAGACTGTATCACTGCACTGCTATAGATGTATCTACATGGTATACATGCAATCATTGTTTTCCGATCGATTCTGTGTGGAATGAAATCCTAAACTATTGCCTTTCATTATCGTATTACCATGAAAATAGTATGTGGTTGGTATTTCGATACTTATCATTGTCCTTGCCTCTATACCAAATTACCCACTTGAAGTTTTCAATCGTTTACGAATGTGAAGTGGTGAACGGTTTATTTACCTGTTACACTCCGTTTGAGACCCTTTCCCAAAAATGAACCATTATTTTATCATGCTGTTGGTGATATTTCTTCCAATGCTGGAAATATATATCCTGTACAAACTTAAAGTACACATCTTCATTTATCGGGCTTTAAAACAGTATTCGGATTTGAATCCAGATCAACGGAAATTCCTTCAATTAAGCTTTGTGAGAAAAAGTACCCCAAAAACAATTCAAAATTTAATCCTTCTTTTTTCACAAATTTATTTTTGTTTTAAGCCTTAAACTTTTTTTTTTTGCAGAAACAAGAGATCACGGTTATTTCGACAACATCATTACTTATCTACGCTGTTGCACTAGTTCTGGATTTTCTTATTCCAATAATACCAAGTGGTGTTTTATCCCATATTATGCTTTTGTCCAGCATTTTATTATATCCAAATTGTTTTGAGAACAAACATGAGCGAGTGCATATGAGAAGATTAAAAGGGGTAAAATGGGACTTAAATGAAGCAATATTATTTTATACTTCCAATTCCAATTCAATAGCTATAAAGTAACATTTCCTGTCTATTGTTCCAGGTTATTATACAACTGTATACATTGCTCACTGGTATTTCCTCCATCTTGGTTGTTTTGATCTTTGACACCATTTTTACAAGATATCTTCCTTTTCCTCTGTTGCGTTACATAGATTTCTACAGTACCGACGGCCTTCCACTTCCAAAATGGTGTACCTTGAGTCGCCTTCTTGTTTATATTTCGCCCAGCATTGTTTACATTGGAATTCTTTTTTATCTTGCAAATATCTGTTTCCTTTCGTGGTTTCGTGCATTATACTATGGATTCCTACAACGTTTCTGGTGGTCTGTGGAAGATGACAAATATGTATTAGATTATTTCGAAGATTCAGACGGGGAATAACTCCTCCGCTTCCCGATGTTGCGTTCTAGAATTAAATTTGTAGACCATCGTGTATTGTATTGTAGTTTGTATCTTTATTAAACATTAAACATGTATAATATATGAACACGTGTATCTAAATTTTCTCTGTGTACTCTTCATTCCTTTTTCTTCATTAAGTTGAAAAATACCTGTCATGTTTGCTAAACTTGCAATCACTTGTGTGTTGAAGCTTGTTGGTTTTATGAAATTGAACCTCATCACTACCCTATTTACAAGGCGTCGTTTTTGTAATAAGATCACTGATTGAATTACATATTCATGGAATTACGGTACATGTACGTACGTACACACAATAGTAGTATTCTTCATTTTAGTTTATATGGTGGTGAGATGAGAGTGAGATGCGTAATTTCATGTCATGACAGACACTTTTATTCGACATGAAAGCTGTAAAGTATGATTTTCGTGGTAATAAAATCGTATTATTTACACAACATAAAATACATGGTAAATTACGGAACTAGAAGATATATGACAAGGAATCTCTTGTAGTCGTAGCTAAAATTTGCTATGCTTATTTCCAACCAATATAATAAAAAAGATGTGTGCTTTATAATGCTTCCAATATGTACGCTCTCTGTGCTCTAATACATTCGGCATGCAATATTAAATTGGTAATAATAAAAGGAAACCTGATATGTATCAATCCAAATCATGTAAGCAACAAAAGTTGTAACACTGATCTGATGCACACTTTCTCTGTGAACGCAACTTTCTCGGTTCAGAATGAAGGAAAAGGATGCTTGATGTACGCTTATAAATTGCGTAAACATTGCGCTCTTGCTTTTACAAGTTAATATGGCACCAGCGGATAACTTTGTATATGTATTTGGGCTAATGTGCATTAAAATATTGCATGAACTTAGACTATTTGGTAAACGTCTGTATTTAATAAAAACCTATAACAGCACTAAAACTCATTTGTTATAGGGAAACGTTACATTTAACTTGTATGCTACAATGTTCAAATGCTATGATATTGACGCGTAATTATAATATAATTTCAGTGATGAAATGTCATGTAGATCAGGTAAATAAATTATTCATCATCTCATCATATATAAATGTGAGAAACCATAAATGTGAAATGGAAAAAGTCGGAAAGGATAATAATATTAAACACAAATTAAAAAACTTGGATGTTTAATTAAGAAAAAGCTTATGAAGTAAGGTATTACATTACGAATAATTTAATTAATTTTTAGAATGTTATGTTTCCTTTGGGTCTATCAAAGGTTTTCTATTTAAATTCTTCTCAGTGCGAATTATTCTAAATATAAATAATTTATAATAATAATTAGTATAGTATAGCATAAAGGTGCGAAATATTCTAAATTTAAATCTTCTAAAAGTTAGTCTAAAATGACCATGAAAAATATTCGAAATTGAAAAAACATAAAATTTCTTTTTAAAAAATTAAGTTGCATAATATTTCATTCAAATTAGTCAAAAAAAAATGTAGACTATAATTAGATACATAATTAACCTCCAAAAACTGTGCGCCTAAAAACCTATTTTTATTGTATTGCAGTATACATTTTCTTAAAACGGGTTTTAATTGAAGATTTCGTTGTTCGGAATAAACATAAAATAATTGATTTATATGATCGAAGGTTTGGTGATCAAATGATGATTTTATATCTTTTCAAATGGAAAGATGCTTCGATGATGTGTCTTGTACTTGTACTTACAAAAAGGAATTAACATTTGTATAGTGTAACTTTATGTTATTCATGTATCACGGTTTATAATTTATAACATTTTTTTGGTTTAGAATATTTTTCGTTTAGAATTTTTCTCATTTAGACTATTTCAATTATTTTTTAGAATTATTTTTTTAGAATAATTCGCGTTTAGAATAATTATTTTTATAAGAACTCAATTAGAATAATTTTCGTTATACTAGTTGTACTTAGAATACCTTTATGTCACCCGTATGCAACATTTTCCTAAAAAACAAACCAATTCATTTCTCGAAAAAGACCATGACCACACTAATGATTTAGTAATGATGAGCCAAGCTGTATCCTGATTTTGTAGTGGGTTACGTAATAGCTCGCAGAACGAGTCGACGAGTCATCCATAAAAGCTATAACGCAAAGTTAGTCGTGCTTAGATCACTCGTTCATAGTCCATACGTAGCGCAGGCAGACGCTTAGCTTTCCAAAAATGAAATATGTTACTTGCATCCGTCCGTACCGTAGTCTTCGGATTTGCTATGATAATGACATCCCTAGTGCAATGCTTTAAAATGAACGTTTTGTTCAGGTGAATTGAAGCTTTTAGTGAATTGTACTGCACTGTAGCAAATACATAATATATACAAATTTACGACTTGGAAAACAGTTGTTTTGTTTGTTTGCTCAAAGCTGAAAGTAGGACAACTTTGAAAAATTTCAATAGAATGTAAATTTACATACTTCACTTTAGAAAATGACAAAGTGCATAATCACGACGTAAAAAACAACTAAAAAATGAATGATTAACAGTGCATTGACGAACTATTATGCATTCCAATAAAAAATAATTTCCACAGAAAATCGGGTCTAATTGCGCTTATAATTTACCCAACCATAATATTTAAGGTTTGTGTCAAAATCCCTGGTATAAACTTTGAAATCGCTTCTTTAATGAGTCAATCATGCAAAAATTCCAGTCTCTAAAATTGTTGTGTTTGACATATTTGCATCATAATATGCAGCATGGTATGGTATAAACTTTAAAGCTCAACTTTTATCAGCGCGTGTTTCCTCATTTTGTCGAACATTTGTTGCCACTTTCGTTCGTCCACTACAAATCCACTAAAATAAAATACTCATACAATTTATCCAACATCACACAGAACTGTTGTTGTTCACGTTCATTAAGTATTCTGTGAATAAATTTGAAGTATATGTGTCGTATACTCATATATTCATATATATATAAAGTAAATATACTTTTTACGAGACAATAATATAATGTTACTACTGCTGTTTCATGTTCCTTTTCATCATAATATCACCATCTTCTCGTATCCGTGAGCAAAAGCTTTACTTTCATCTGTATCGAAATATGGCTCTGCAACATGGCATATGGCTTACTCTATTTCTGGTCTAAAAAGAGCTTTCAAGTGCGCATATAATTGTAAACGTTGCCTTGTATTTCGCAGAGAGGTAGTAATGTCCGTGCACAAGTTTCGTGGATGATGATGGCAATGGTGATGACTGAGATGAGATGGGTTTGATGAAGCTGTTTGTTAGCACTCATGATTTATGTACACATAAGCTTTATGTTCTCCTTTTCATCCATCTCATCATCCATGTCGTCTATGTCTATAGCTGTACTGTAATCATTGTAATACGGAAGTATTCCATACAAAAATACTGTCCCTTTTTTCACATAATCGAAATTCCAAAAAAAAATGTTATGTGATAGGAATAGGAAACGAAGGATAAAAAAGTAAACTAAACTATAGCTAAAATTGTGATGCAATCCAAAAGCTGGAAATTGCTTCTCGGTACAAAATCCTTATCAATACAAGACCACTACTATTTTTCTTACTATCAGCTTTTTCATGTTTGCCCAAATGTTGTAAGAACTAAACAAAAACCTATCCATTTCGCTTCATTACTACATTCTATGCAGAGAAACTTCTATGTCAATCGTGCTACTGTAAAATTATGTAGGTTTAAAATACTTATTGTACGACTCTCTTTTTAAAGAATCTTGCAAAATATCACATGGCGAACTTTAATTTTTTTACATTGTGTGAAAAAGCCTAGTTTTAACTTTTTCCATCTCTTTGCCTTCTGTTGGATATTTCTTTTTTTAAACGTGTATGACCAGGTTACAGGATATGACGATTCTGAAATAATGTTGAAATGTATACTGTTTACTGTACTGCCAGTAATACTTAACAATATCTAGTATGAGAAAGGAACTTGATGATTATTACATTTTGTGAGTGCACATATTTTTACACATAAACAATCGATTTTAAAAACAGAACCTTTCGCTTACGATAGATTGTAAATGAACACGAACTTGGAAAAATTCATGCAGATGTTGACCGTGGCCTAAAAAATCTTGTCTAAGTTGGTGGGTGTTCTTGTTCATATAGTAGATATAATATATAATGCACATCATCATCATTTATATAATTGTATATAAAACAAAAAAAAAACCTAAAAAATACTATTTCTCCACATCACTGGTGGTATGTGAATAGTCACAATTTTGATATAATCTCTTCAACATTCCCATTTTCCCTTTCCATGTTATCCTAACTGGATTATGGGAAATTGACAAGTTTGTAAACAAGAGAAATGAATCTTTTTTTCTTCTATTTTTACAACTGTACTTTTCCTACAATATTTTTTCATTCAGTAAAGTATAAACGCTTTTTGTCTTTGACATTCGATTACGTAAAACGTAAGGTGCATGATGTTTGGACTTCATTTTTTGGTTCACTAATTTAACTCAACTCTCTAGAGAAATGTCTACAAGCAATTTGGTATAAAAAATAAGCGTTATCACTTTCTCCCACTGTCAATAAATAAATTCTAAACGTACAAAAAGAAAAGAACGTAGGACTACCTATATAACAATATGTACATGTCATAGTCAACCAAATATACTTGTACGTATTAATTATGTAATTTACAAAACTATGTATCTCTGATAAGTCTTTTGCTTAAAAGTAAAAAGACATCATGCCTGAATAACAAAAACAAAAGTATATCAGACAAGGCATAAATTGATGAAAGCATGCAATTACACTGACAACTTTTCCCGTAAAACCGCACCTTTGTTTTTTTTTTGTACAAAGAGCATTGTGACTGACACATACGACGGAATGGTGAATGGACGGAGACAGAAAAAACAGCGCAGCGTAGTTGTCATTGCCATTTGCCATATTATTATATGAGATCGCCACATGCTCATGGCTTGAATGAGCAAGTAGAGTTTGTTTTCACTTTTGTTGAACGCTCACAGGAAGGAAACAACATTTGATAGCATCTTCCTTTAACTTATCCGACAACCAACCAGCCGAACTAATTAAATTTGCTATTTGCCCTGCTTCCTCATACATCCTCAATATTTGTTTCTTTCTTTTTTGTTCTTTCCCTCTTTAATAGCGTTCGAAGAGAAAACATGTTGGTCGTTAAAAACTAATAGATGCGACGGAACTTGTGAAATAGAAGGGTATGAAAAGCAGAAGCGCTTCGACAAAGGAAGGATGCAAGCGTTCACTACAAACTACAAATATCAGGAAAAGGGCAATTTACTTTCTAGTTCATTCTTCGTGTGACCGGCCGGACAAACGAGAAATGCTCGTTTAACAAGAAAAGCTTTCCCTTCATTTATTATTTATAGGAACATGAAAAACTATGAAATTGAAATACGAAACTTGGTCTCTCGATTCTCGAGTCAATGCGAAAAAAATAACAAAAATTATGTGGAAGTTACAGTCACATATTTTTCTCGTCTAAAAAAACAAATGGTGAAATGAAATGGAGCACTTGTAACATAAACAGTTAAGTAGACAGACAACAGTATTAATAATATATGTAAATGGACAAGCATGTCTATGTTTCTTATTACATATTGCATTTATGTATGTAATTTTTATTTCATGGTGCGCGATTTTATTTAGATTTGGGCAAAAGTGAAAGCCTGGGCCAATGATCCATATATGTAGGTATATATATTTTAGACAATGTTCATGTGTACATAAGTTGCAGGCTTTTCGCTGATATTCATCCAGCGAATTCCATACTTGTGGAATTAGCTATATGGAAAGTTTATGCAACCACTGAGCTTTAATTAACCCTTTGGTTCCCTTTCCTCAGCAGGAGACCAAAACCAAGAAGCCAACTCAGTAGTAATATTTTGTTGGGTTATAATATATGCAATAAACGAGCTATCACTTAGTCATCATCATTACATTATGGTATTCACATATGCTTATTATCAAAGGGAAATACTTTGCTGATTCCTTTCTATAAAGAAGGATTAGTAAATGCCAAAAAGAGATATTTCGTTAGGCCGACAAAACACTCTCTTGTATAATCTTTGGAAAACATGTATACAGTCGATAACCATAATAGTTTGGTTTCACGTTTAACGACAAATGATGACAAACAAGCAGAACAAGTCTGTAGGGAATATAATAAAGTGTATATGTACTTACCAATGGGGTCTACATGGCTTAAATGGTCCACGAAATCACGCTTTCCTAGGTAAACCGTTATCTGAAAATAAAATAAAAAAAGAATAAAAACAAATTTCATAGGGAAATGTTCCTTTTAATATGCAGCCCTGTGAGATAAACCGGTTCATATTATACATCCATTCACATCCATTCATAAAAAATGTGCTTTCTCCACAGAAATTGTAATAGGATTTGAAAAGACAGTCTCTGGAAGTGTTAATGCCAGAACTGCTGCGTACGATCATAACACAAAGTCATCAAAAACAGAAAAACTATTGCTGCTTAAAAGATTCATGTGGTTTTCACCCTCAAAACTACTACTACTACTTAGAGAAAAGTACGACTACGACTCCCATTACGTCCAAAAAACCACTCAACCAGCAGCATCCAATCCAGCACACATGAGAAGAATGCGACATACACAGTGTGGTGGTAAGTACGTTATTGTGTAATAACAGTGTAATAAATCACACTTCATAACGTGTCAGTAATATCATATGAATCTTGTTGAGTTGGTTTGTTGGTTCATATATTATTTGAGTTATGTAGGTTTAGTTTAGTATACTTAACACTAGCAGATCTCATATTTGGATTGGACTGGATTGACCAAAGAGAGAGAGAGAGAGATAGAAATACGTCTAGAGAAAATATATAATACATTTGTTGATATAAAAAGAAGGGAAAACTTGTTGTACCTTTCCATTTGGAGAGCTCTTCTTGAAAACCCGTGTCCCCTGCCTTTTACTATTGTCATCCATTGTAATGTCTTGCTACAGTAGCTTGGAATATTCGTTGAATTTACTTACGATGGGATGCCCAAAGCAACCTGAAATATAACAAAATCAAAATTGACATTTTTAGTACAAAAACTAATTTTAGTATATAAACCACATATCTACATCAAACATTCAACATTAAAGTAGCAAAGCATATAGAATTAGAGTGAGTCTGTTTGTGTTACATTTCGGAAATCGCTCTAGGGAAGATACGACACGATATAATATGCTTTGAGGTTGGGACTGTTGTGAGATTGATCCCGACGGAGGATTATTTTTAGGAACAAAAGCAAATATGAAATGGATAAAATAATGTAAATGAATGCAAATGGGTTAGTGAGCTGTTGAATGTGTGTGACTGTCTTGTTTCCTACTTGGATTAATAAATGACTATACTTTCTTTATGATTTTCTCTTTCTTCTTTTCCTTTTGTATAACTAATTTATATTATGAAGGGAACCAGCTTTTGGTAGAAAAGATATAGGATGCAATCTACCACTGACAAATTCACTCATCAAAGCAGAGAGACAGGAAGAAAGTAGAGGAAACTGGTTTTCATTCCAGCTCCAGCAATACTGGATGTCAATACTATTATATTCCATTAGATTGGATAATATGTATAACAAGTTTATGGCCAAACCAGCAGCACGGCAGTCATATAACAATACACCTCTCCTCTAGCATTCTTCAAAAGGAAGAGAGAAAGTACTTATCCTAGCTTTTCTACTTGAACATCACTTTCATCACTCTTGCAACATTTTCCCCCTTTTTACAGGTAGCAGCAGGTAAGCGATGATGCGAAGCTTTGTTGTTCCTTTTTCCTTTGTACCACCACATAACTACCCTAAAAATAGCTAAACCATGTTATAGCTCTCAAATGCACAGTTTCAAAAACTGCTTGCTTCTGCATGAGTGCTGAATATTTTAATTCCCGTATCGACAACTTAAAAAAAGCTATCTTGTACACATATAATGTGCTGTGTTGTAGACTTGTACCAAGAGGAAATGTCCACTTGGCTTGGCCTGGCACTCCAGAGTACACAGATATTTGATAGACACAAAGTTAGTAGGTTCATTGGTGACTGGTTTACTTCAAGTATTTAAGTTGATGTCTTATAGTCTCTGTGTGAGATATCTGGATGGGCATCAGACATCACTCAAGTGGTCTTACTAAATGATACACACAACAACACACCAAAAAAATGTTACGTATGTTGTTTTGTAATAAACACATAACACAGCCTAACTGAATCCATAATTTCCTTGTTATATGTATCCAAAATAACCTGGATATAGTCAATTCAATTCACGTTTTTATGCTGTGTAGAATGTTACACTATCGTTCATTGTATTTTTTCCGTGTTTATTTGTTCGTCGTGGTTAAAGTCTTGTAACTCTACTGACAGTAATGATAGTTGGATGGTTGGTGATACTAGACTGGACTGAAATGCACGGAGGAGGATGACGGTGACGGTTGAACGCATTCGCTCGCATGAAATATACATTTTATAAAGTCTTTCCCTATCCCACATAATAGGAGTTTAAGGGTTATTTACATACACGTATTATTTGTAACACAAGTTTTATAGGAGATAAATTGCACATCTACTACAAACATTGTATAACATTATGAAAGAAAAGAAGAATGTATTTCAGAAAAAAAAATGTTTGCGAGAGCGAGGTCATTTTCTGATGTGTCAGTTGGTTCTACAAGTTACTCTTTATAACCTTCGTCACCACGACACGGCACGGCTCACACACCACACCACATGCATCAATTTTTTACATTGATAGTTTTGTGTGTTATGTTGTGCCGTGAGTGAGTTCTTCATGTGAATGTGCAAACTTTAACTAGACAAGGGGAAAAGTGAGTCTGAGAAGGATTTGCTATTGCATTGCTCAACCAATCTATCCATCTCTCTGTTTCGTGCTTGTTCTTTCATACATTCTCTGATAATCTTTTGTTATAAATAAAATGTATCTCTGAAACTTACAATAAAGACATTCTACGATGTTGTCTGTAGATAAAAAAAATACAAATAAGTATGTATGATATGATCCTGAATTAGATGAAAAATAATGACATGCTATATGCACATTTTCCGCTTTCTTTTCTATCAAGGAAAAAAAAAATCATTCTTTTCGTTCGTTCTAGAATTCTCAATACTCACAACAGACAGCAGAAAGTCCGGGCTGGTGTTGGTTCTAGTTGTACAGCTTTCCATGTTCAAGATAAACCACAAAAATGACAAGAATGTTAGATTCGGTTCTTTTTTCTCTCTCTTTCCAGTATGCACACGCACACAAGCACATACACACACTTTACTTTCTTTTTTTTCTTTCGCTTTATGCTTTTTCCATTGAGGAGTTTTCCTTTTCACTTACTCGGAGAAATTTTTCATTACAATTCTCTGCTTTCTACTGTTACACACATTCCTCCGATTACAATTTGATCCAGTGACCAGGATGCAAGACCAAGAAATAACGCGCGTTTTTATCTTTCCTGTTGTATGGTTAGAACTAGAGATTATCACACAGAAAATGGTAGTTTCTTTGAATCCACTTGCAATTTATCTCTGGTAACAATAATGGAGTATGGAGTACCGTCTTATTTTTCATGTGGAGGAAAAAGTACCACGTTAAGAAATTCAGATTGACGGCACAAAATATCTTATACTTTCTCCCTCTTTTTACCTTTTAACTTGAAAGCATCGTTATCATGAAGAAAACTTTTTTTTGTTTAGCACTTGCAAAACATATTATAGCTGAGAGGATATTTGTTAAAGAAAGGGATTTTTTTTCTTTGCGTAATACTGAAAAAATACAAATGAATTTGTTAGAAAATCTTGTCTACCTTTTAACGTGTCGGCTTTGCTTGGTGGCTGATCCAGTTCTGGCACGAATTGCGAGCTTGTCGATGTACCAAACTAGCTCGTTTTTTGGTGTGTGTGTGTGTACACAAGTTGGTTGTTTTGTGAGAGAGGAAAAATCGATCGATTCTCTTTTTACAACTTCGTAGTAGATGCTTTCCCTTTTGGCTCCCAATGTCTTCTCTCCTGTCTAATTCCACTGTTATTTAGGAGTTCGGAATAGCTTGGTTGGTGTATATTATCACAAAAGGCAACGACTTTTCTCCATTTTCTCTCTCGCACAAACAAATCGTTCTTGTATACTTTTTTTGCTTGTACACAAACCTATCAACTTGCATGTACGATGCACTTCACTTTCTGACTTTCTCCTTATTCTCATGTACTAAATAACTTCACACTAGAGAGGACATACACACGAACAAATTTGTATGAAACGGAAGAAGGTTGAAAATAAGTTACGATAAGACAAAGTTCATGTTATGTACTTTCTTCCTTTCACACAATTTAGTACAAATTGATTATCCTTTCAATTGAGATTAAATATTGAAACCAAGGGTGGTGTATACGAATAACAGAAACAAACTTGTCGTGTCGTGGATAAAAAAAATATTAACATTCAGAGCAGAAGAGCAGGTCGGTCGTTGTCAGAAATAAAAGGCGTAAGCACGTAACTTTTAATAGTTCTTCCCGAGATCCATTTATTACCAAAATGAGGCTTTCCAATGTGCGATTTGCTTGTACAATAATTATTGCTGTAAATTTCTGCTGACTATTTTATTCCCCATCGTAAAATATATGGTAGGAAGAAGAACGTTGCCATTTCCGTTAGGAATTTATCTGTGGTGTTGAGTTGCGGACTTGTGGTCTGATTTTTTCCGAAGTAATATCTACAAAAAAACAAATACATAAATATATTATGTGCATGTTTCATTAATACTTTTCGTCTTGTTAATAAGTGTATACCAATACGTATTAGATTATAATTTATAATTGGCAACACAAAGGATACATGTTAACTAATGTTCATTGAACTTCTTGACTTGATTTACCCTTCTGTCTGAAAGTCTGAATATATTTTCAAGACGCAATAAAATGCCTGTTTGCATTGTTGAAGATCTTATAGTATTTTAGGTATCTTCATATGTAAACAGGGAAAAAGTATTAAAAATTAACCACTAATAACATCCAATAGTGCTGCTGTACTTTGAACTTAATCCCTTTTTATAGTTTGGGTGAACGAGAGACTGCAAAAAGTTTGCACACAAATTATGAGTACAGTTGAAATTTTATGAATGCAGTGCACAAATTTTGTGGCATTTATAATTCAGGAAGTATGACATAAGTGGTACCAACACTGTACTAACTAATGGTGTGGTAGATATAGAAAATTGTATTAGAAAATAGGGATCGTATTATCTTATAACGAGGACTGTCTATGTCGTCTCTTAGTTGAGGAAATGAATTTCCAATAATTTTTGACAAATGTATCTGTACTTGTTACTGCTACTATAAATGAGGTTTCAGATTTGGCTTGTACGGCATCAAGGATAATTTACACTAAGTTGCCTTGCTAGTGACCGTGACTCCAACTTCATGACCCCTAATGAATGATTTCCAACGAACAATGATTTAACTGAAGATTACGTTGTAAAGTAGTTTCACAAAACGGATACTCTGATACAAAGATACTATTCGGCTTTTACGATTCGGCAAGAAGATCAAAGTTATCAAATAATCAATTAAATATAAAGTAAATTAATTATCGTGGTATCTTGTAGTATCTTCTTAAATATCACAACCTGCCTTTGACAATTCGACAACTGTCACTGTCACGCATTGAGCTTTTTAAAAGAATAATAGCTAAGGTTGAAACTGTGTGTAACTTTTCTCTAAATGCGATATTTAAAATGCAAAGTAATACCTAAAAGTATATTGCTCCGGTTTCACTGGCATTGCTTTGCGTTTCCACACTTCCTTAATAAATATCCATTGCTTAAAAATATTCCTCTTCGTTGTAAATTTGTACCTTTGTCCTTGTTTAAATCAAGACTAGGCACAATGAAAGTAAATTTCAACTTTTGCCACATACACTTGAAATTTGTAATTTTATATCCATCATAACGTACAACTTCAGTTTACTGTCTATCACTAATGGCACAAATGGTGATGTTAAATTCAAATATTTAGCTGATAGTAATTATTGCTGCTTTAAACTTTTTGTCTTAATTTCAAAACTACTTGAAATGTAATTTTTTGTCACGGTTAATTTCACTTTGTACGTTTCCTGCAATCGAACCATTAATCACATTTCCACTTCAAATGATGAAACATAAAAGTGTCATCAAGATTTTATCATCAGAAAGAAAGTAATCACTGCAAATTTGGCATACACAATATCTGGACGTCATATGTATTAGATTAGCATTAAAGGTACTCTGCTACGCAAAATCCTTGTGTAAAAATATGTAAAGCAACGATATTTGAAATACTAAAACTTCACGAATAATAAACTAACTTGACTTAATAAACTTAACTATTACTGAAAGCATGCTAAGGCAATTGGATTTTGTTATTGCTGATGTAGACACTACTCATTTAGTTAAAACATTTAAAAATATATAAGAAATGGTAATAAAATACAATAGTCACACAGTTAACCAGTTATAAAATCTTTTGTTTATTGAATATCATAATATTACAAAGACGTTACAAAATCTTACAGTAACAAACTACTAATTTAAGTCTATGAGAAGTGCAGTGTTTCTTATATGTAAAACTACACACGGCAAAATTTCAACAGTTCAGCTCTCCGCTCCTTCACTTCTGATGACTTTGCATTGGCCTACCAAATGTTTCTCCTCCTGCCATTATTGAAGGATACTAAATCCTAGTAGTGTAATACAATAAGACACTGGTATACAAATACATACTTATGCAAAAACAAACAGTAGCAACTTTGTGTATCACGATAATAAACTATATATGCAACATAGTTTTACACACCACACGATATACACAGATCAGTACAATGAGCAACAAAGACACCTGAAAATGAACCATAGCCTACAAAATTATGGATTTATATACTAGCAACAAAAACTATTAAGGATGCGTTCTAAGCTTATCACCCATGCAATAAAAACATGATAACCAAGCATTGAAACGTTCGAAACCATAGAGTTTGCTTTCGAGCTCTGGTAGTAGAAAGTTGGTCAACGCCGTCATTCTTTCTACAAATCATGGATTATTTACTAAACCAAAACCAAAAAATTAAAAAACCTCTTATGGGACTTTTCTTCGGTTCTTTAGCTTCACAAAGAGCCTAAATTTATTGATTTTACCCAGAAGATTACAGAGTAATTAGAACGTGAATTTCAACATTTTAAGGTTCTAATTAGTCTGTCGTCTTCTGGGCAAGATCAATAAATTTATGTTCTTTGTGAAGCTAAAGAACCGAAGAAAAGCCCCATAAGGTGTTTTTTTCAATTTTGGTTTCTGTTTAGAAAACAATCCATGATTAGTAAAAGATGACGGTGTCGACCAAATTTTTACTACCACTCTTCGAAAATAAAACTCTATGGTTTTTCCATTCGAAATACATTTTAAATAGCTTATTTATCGCATGTATTCAAATGATGATCGTTCTCGTTAAATACAACCATAAACTCCTACTTCTAGTCAGTCAAAAATAGTCATTTCAATCAAAATCTAATAACGATGCTAAAATGATAAGTAGTTACAATAATCTGCTATTTTGGCTTAATCTAACCCCATAGCTTTGACATTTGTAGACATCTTCTCAAGACATATTAACTTTGAACTTAAAGCTTTGATGACACCCATTGTTTCATCCTTGCGAAAGTCAATCTAGAAGAACGAAAGTAGAACGTTTACATAACATATTATGATGCATGTATGATCACGTTCATAATTACAAGCAAATAATTTTTAAGAATGGTTACTAGTATATTACCTGATTCCCAGCTACGTGTAAACTGTTGATGAAGTTCGAAAAATGAATCCTCAAATTCTCAACTTCACCAGAATCATTCACTGTAAACATAGTTGCATCCGCACATTGACACATAAGTTTCAACAACCATTTACGTGAATCCACAATAGAGATAATTGCTAAGCTGGACTCGTCACCCCCACCGTCAATTGGTTGGGCCACGGCCTCTGTCCACCCAAAAAACCAATTCTCCAGAATTTTCCAAATATAGACTCTTTCACCGGAGGAATAACGAAACTGATTGAGAAGTTTATTTCCCAACATTTCTCCACCTTTGGTTACAAAACAATGGGACTTTGATTAGTACGACAGGAATCTCAATGGTCGAAGTATTTCTACTAATTTATTATGTTAGATCGAAATCAAACTTACATTGTAATATATCATGAGGTGGGACATAGGCAAGAAGAGTCATGATGGTGTGATCATAGATCCAGAATCCCCAACCGCACAAGAAGTTTACTAGCCATTCATTCATCACTTTTAGCCCTTCCTGTCTAACTTTCGTAATGTGCTCAATCTTCAACAAAATGAAACGATACCTCCGTCGATCTTCCTCTGAACTTGCTCCAGAGAAATGATGAAACCCTAGAGAATCAAAGAGAGATGTCGATTACTTTAGGTAATCATCAAATTATCAAGAAAACTCAAATATGCCTTATTAGGAATTTTAAGTTACTATATTTAAGCACGGGCTTCAACCATTCCTCGAAAACATGCAACAGAACAGGGTTCATAGCCAGATATGCAGTATTTTCATCTGAATCCAAATTTGCCAACATGTCCATCAAAATTGTTTTCCTGTAATTTGTGAGCAATCAGTATACCTCAATCAAATTATCAAATTACAGAGAAAATCAACAATCACTAAAGTGGGTTGCATACCGAGTGCTGGATGTATTCCAGTCCGGAAGGAATTCAGGGAAAATTCTGTCTTCGAGTGGATGACGCGCGGGACGTTCTTCTTGGATACGTACCTTAGCATCATGAAACCGCTGTAGAGCATCCTCCGGAAAGTTTAGAGTTCGCATCTTCCAGGAAGGCAAATCATCATCTTCACTGAACAGATCTGGCCGCATGTGCTTACACAGCCTACGAATTCGATTAGGATGACAAAATTACAGTAACATTCAATTAGACGGGTAACAAAAACTTGATAACAAATTACCCTAAAGTGGCATATATATCATCCCGTTGTGTCTTCTTTATATCTTTTGTTTCTAAAAGCTTCTTTAAGGCATTGATGCTGCCTAATGACAAGTTTTCCGGTGTCACAATATTCCTAAAAAGTCTCGTTTTCCAAGGGATCTGGGGAGGGACATACATAAATTTGTTAAGTTCACTATGATAAAGCTACTAATGTAGTAGTTCTTTAAAATGTACCAAATGTTCTTTTACTTTCCCCATTCTCACTTACAATGAAGTTCTCGGTCCGAGCTGTCAAGATACAATTTATTGTATTTGTAGAGATTATCTCACTGTCGTCATCAAGTCGATTCTCAAAATATACTACGAAGAAAAAAGGAGAAATTCACATCCACTCAATCAACCTGTCTTAATTAAATTGACACAAATATTCATTTTTAACTCTTACAATTGAGTAACTGGTAAACGGCAGTCAACACTGTTGGCTTGCATCCAATTGCCTCTTTCAACCAGTATAGAATAGTATTGATAACCTTATGGCCTACTTGGTGGTCCGGAAGCATTTGAAAAATCATCCTGCGCCGTTGGGCACAATTTAAAGCTGACGTTTGAGTAGAGACTAACTCCCAAATTAGTAACAGGTAATCATCGATAAATCCATGCGTTTCTCCATACTTCTGAAGTTCATCGATAATCTCATCGTACTCATTCTTCTTGATTTTCCTGCCTCCTCTTTTCTTCCTGCGTTCAGCCTCTAAAATATTTCATAAAAATTACGGTTCATCAAACAACCAAACGTGTTACTAACTATATAAAACTAGAAAAAACTGAATTATCTCACCTCTGGCTAGAACACCAGAAAGGTCTGGCAGTCTATCAGGCAGGATCGAGCCAAAGCCATCAGTCGTCTGCCGATAATCCATCATAGATTCCTCCGACGGAAGGCCTCGAAAGTTGTTACCCTGTGCATGGTCATCTTCCATGCTGACATCAGGGATACCTGGAAAGTTACAATAATCCATCCATGATCGGGGTTATTCACTACCAACGCCTTCTAGTGTGCCAATCAGAAGAAAAAGTACAATCCGAAAAATGATTGGGATGTTTTTTTTTTTGGCATAGACATGATTATGATTTGCAAATGTGTGGGAGGAGGATTGTTTACCAATTTAACAGGTGTCTAGTATAATGACAAATTACAATGACAGAAATTGTCACGCAGATCTATCAACTAACAAAATTTTGCCCCTAACAGATCCACAAGTCCTCACCCTGGAGGTGGGTCAGCGTTTTAAAAACTAAGAGTATTACGAAATTCATATCCGTACCGAGTGTAAGCTCATACATGCAAGTAAGTGATTTTGATTTATCATGGCTACTTTGCATACTCCACACAAAAAATATATAAACGAATGTTCCACTTACTAATTTCTCCACCTTCACTACTCTCGAAAAACGGTGATCCATTACTTCTGGGTGAGTCCATCGCGCAATGAACTTTAGGTTGCTTGACCCACCAAATCTTTGCCTCCGATTAGGGACCTTCCTGACGAATCACAAAAATACGACACAATGCACTACCAATCGTATTACTCGCTATAATGTACAATTATTATCACTGATCAGTTTTTCCGACATACATACCTCTATCGTCTCTCCAAAACACTAAATTCGACTTTTATTACTGCTTCAGGCAAAAGCAATCCAATCGAATTCTAAATTACGTCATAAATTATTCACAATCAACTAGCTTTAAAATAAAATCTTAATACACCATAAACCATGACTAAACTAACTGCTAAACTGTTTACCAAACTACAACAGCACTACTTTAAAACATAAATTGATTATAAATTATAACTTGTCC